>JAHWFP010112143.1:7923-30309 GCA_023313725.1 Lithobius niger
GATGTAAAGATGACAGCAACGAATGGATCTCGTCCGTGGACTGTCAAAAAAAAACAAAACTACTGATTGCTAGAACTATAATCAATATGGTGGTGGGGGGGGGGGGGGGGGGGGAGGGAAAGAAGAGGACGAGAAGGGAGAAAATATACCCGAGGACTCCATAAACTTTTACTAAACAAGAAGAAAGATATGTCAAGCTTCAAATGTAAGAATGAAAAATGCAACGTGGTCGATAAGAAACGCACCACATGAATTTATTATTTTGTAAATCCGAACATTAAAAGAAAAAATAGATGTAGAGACTTATTTTCTGGATCTGAAACCTAATTCCTACGTTTGAATTTATAATCAATTTCGAAATTATAGTAAACATTAAAAAATAAAATTGTTCGGTGTATTCACAAAGCCTCATGTAAAACTTTGACGTGTTTAGTCATGACCAGACCAAACAAAAGTTCTTTTTCAGGTTCTCTAAAATTTAGGCATTTAGGATCTAGTTTTCAGATCTGCACCAGAATAAAAATAGAGCACCTTAGCACTCCCCAAAATAATCCTATTTCCCAGTGAATATTATTTTCTTTCGTCGTGCATAATTTAACCATACCTGGACTTAAAAAAGCAAATTAACAGACAAGTCGTTTTAATGTAGTAATCACCTTTTTTTTTATTAATAATCAGCACTTTTTTTTTGTTGATTACCGTTTCCGTATTTCAAAATGGCCTCCTGAAGCAGGCTTTTTAAAAGATAAATTAGCCAATACATTTGTCTGGCGTAAAATTGTGTTGATATTATAAACATATATGATTAACTCATATATATATGCTTATGTATATGAGCATATATATGAGCGTATATAACTGTAAGCTTTATTCAGAAACATGCTATTTTTATTTCGCTTACCAACAAAATTAGTGTCTTCCCAGGCGGCTTAACCAATAACCATGCTCTCGCTTTCATGGCAGCTTTCAACTTTTAACCATTTTTTTCATCAACTTCTGAAATTTAGATTTTTCTTAGTTTGTAATTTTAAGATTCTTTACATGATTCGGAAAGCATGATCTTTCATTTGAAACCTTTACCACCTTTTTACGTTACGTAGTTCTCTGGAATAATCTCGAGTTTGTAAACAAAACTCAATATCGTAGTCCACTATAAAGGCCTCGTCGCGCTTCGTGCTCCTCAGCCTAATGAAAACCCCCTCACGTGCGGGGGCTGCTGGGGTGCTGGCTACGGCCTTGGGGTCAACGATACTTGGGCTTAGGGGGGTTGAAACGCTCCCACCGAAGCCAAGCCAAACCAAACCACGTGAAACGAAACGAAGAGAGACGAACTCGACGAGACGAGACGAAACGAAACAGAACGGAACGGAACGGAGTGCAATGAACCAAAGCGCCGTGCAGCGTAATTGAATGAAAGGAATCGAAACGGAACGGAGCGAAAAAAATAAAAGGAACGAAACGCAGCTGAGGAGCGAAACGAAACGGAACGGAACAGAACGGAACAAAACGAAACGAAACGCAATGCAGCACAGCAAAGAGAGCTTGCATCTGAAGCGAAGCGTTTTAGCTAATATGTTTCAGCAAAGACAAACAACGGCGTCCTAAGTTAAACCAATGCTGAAAGCGGATTTCTTAGGCCTAGAAATAGACGATTTTAGAATTTGTTGGGAACCGCCGCTGCAATTTTTAACAAGTAGAATCTTCTCCAACTTACAATTTTCAATGTTTCGCTGCGTATGGGGTTGGGATATCTATCAATTGTTGCTTGGCCAATGCCTGGGTGGTTTGCTTACGTGTGCAAACCAAAGAAATTACACAAGACAAGCTGTATAATAAAAGTAACGTTGTTTTGTCAATAAAGAGACAATTAACACATTAGAACTAACGTTGTTTTAATGTTTTTGTTTTAATGTTTTAACATCCAACATTAGACTTAACACATTAGATCTAACATCTGGATTTAAGGAACGTGATCTTTAAGGTTAGTGTTCCATGAACAGCCGACATAACCTCTGAAAAGCTTTGGCTTGGCAATGCCAGCAGCCACCTCCATCATCAAGGTGGCTGCTCCCGGTTAGTCGCTAGGCAACAAAGAGCATTTCGTTCTAGATAAAAAAAAAAAAAAAAGTTAACTAGCGCACCTTACCTCTTTCAAGCGTACACGGGGCCCTATCGGTAGTTGCGGCTACTAATAACTCTCATATTGCTTTTCCTTCTTACTTCTTACTGTTTCTCACGCAAAGCGTTGGCAGAGACGTTAGTAGCCACAGTCACCATCTGGGGCCCGCGTAAGGACTCGTTTATGCAACGAGACCTTCTCGCTCGCCGAAAGCTATTTGCTAGGCAACCGTTATTTATTTATGATCAATTTCCCGTTTCTATTAAATGATTGCGGTAATAGACAACAAATTAAATGTATTATAAATAACAATACGGACAAAGTCATTTTAAACATTGCTACAACATTGTTGCCATTTCACACTATTTCCAAAATTTGCTATTCTCGCTGAAAAAAAACAGCTTCTAGCAGTGATCAAACGACGGTAGAATAAATAGCTACTCGCAGCGAGAATTCAATATCCAACATGGCGTCCATTTCGGAGTTATCGATTCGAAGACAAACCTTCGAATGCCGGTATTCAGGAGTCCTTCGTCGTGTACTGCAGTAAAAATTGTTTTCTTGTTGTCATAAATCGACGCTGTCATGTTGCAAGTATCGTACGTCGAATCGCGAGGGACGAGGAGAAAATTTGCGTCCGCGTTGTTGCCATGGTTACTACGTATAGACAACTTGAAAGCCGTATTCTCCGACAAAGGCGAGAAGCAGCCAGCAGATTTAGTACTGACCAAGTAAAAGCTAGTATGCGAGAAAATTGTCCTTGCTTAAATGCGCCCTAAGCTTGGAAGACGTGAGATGAGACATCTTTTAGTTAACTTTCTGATCTATGGTTTCGTTTTAATCTGTTCCATTGCTTGGATATGTGTTTTGAGTAGGGATGGCACGATAAAAAATTTTTTTTTATCCCGATAACAAATTTTTAATTATCGCGATAATCGATAATATTACGATAAAACTAATTTTGATGCTGGAATAAGCATTTTAGTTTTGATCATTAACAAATAAAAAACCCTTGGCTGAAGCCTACAGCACAACCTCCACGAATGTGAATTGTGTGGGACTCGCAATTTTAGCCAGTAGACATGGAAATTGCACATGACATTGTTCATTTTTTCCTTACCATGTAGAAACAATTCAGCAGTTGTGCTGTTAATTAATGGTTAAATAGTGTTTGCATTAAACTAACTCTGCAATAATCTAAAGTGGCTAGCAACAGTATTGCACACTTGGTTGGAGAGCCCTTGTAATTCCACACGCAATGCCGTAACCGCATATTTCTAGCTATTACGGTTCCCGAGATATGACAATTTAAGCATCGGGGTTTGCACGATAATTCAATACATCAGCAACAGTGCGATACGATAATCGACAACATTTTTCATCGCGATATTATCGAATTATCAATTATCGTGCCACCCCTAGTTTTGAGCGTCGTCTATCTCCTTTATAATCCTCCAAAACGTGGTAAACAAAATTCCTACAGGCGCGTTTATATATATCAAAGCAGAAGGCTATTAATTATTTACATACTAAATCTTACCTTGGGCGCTGGTAACAAATTTGAAATATTGCGGATATTTGTTTGTGAAACGCTTTATCACGTCGATTTGTTCGAGGGTAAGTTGCACAGCATTGAGATGTTGGGCCTCGCACGGCACGTAGGCTGCCCAGAACTGAAACAAAAGGAAACAATAAGAAACACTAATCGGCTTTAGGTGGCGCCGAGCCAACACATTTCAACAAGAAATCCATTGTGTGTTGTGGGAAGGTTAAAGCGACAAACAGCACTAAAAATGAACGCTTGGACATAAACGGATTTGCCATATCGACATTTTTAATACTATATTAACAGCGTTATAGCTATCAGCTACGCACGACACTCTAAAATTGACAAGAAGAAATGCAAAATAAACATTAGGATGAGTGTGCTGAGTGATGAACATTCAGCATATTCTTTATCACTGCCAGATATTTCACGATTGATTTGATTCAAATCATTCATTGACGGCGCCAGGGGTGGGCCAGGGTGGCCATGACCCCCCCCCCAAATATTTTGGGGCCTCTCCCCCCCCCCCCCCCCCCCCCCCAAAAAAAACTCAAACCCTCAGGTCACCGCCAGAAAATAAAATAATTATAAAAACTTGCAGGCTAGACCTTCAAATCAAACGAATAAACAGAGGGTTTATTTTTTTTATATTTTATTTATAGTATAATATATTTTTTTAGCAACTTTGCAATATATGTGAGCCTAATTTATTTTGTGTGTTTACGGGACTTATTTTACAAATAAATTGCACTGTATTGAAGCTTACGTAACGTTCAGGATGAATTAAACGAAATAAAAGTGCCTAATGAAAAAATCCTTGGCCCACTCTGTTTCCAGATGTGCCCTCTGTCGGCTCCCCAAACAATTCATTCCTGACGCCGTCACTGAAATGATTACAATCCATTCACCCCTTGGTTTCTATAGCTACGTAGGAAGACAAACATTCTTTTCAAATCCTATACGTGTAAATAGGTGAGTTGCAGGAATCAATCTCGTGTCCTCGTGGTTCGCAGTCAACGATACGGCTGTGCCTGGATCCCAGTATCCCTCACAAGTTAGCGTTTCGACTTAAAAGGACATACCGTCTCAGTATATTAGGGCATCCTGCGCGAAATAGCTTTTGTAACATTTACTTAGGTTACAGTGAATGTCGCAACGTTTTCATGCCTCTGAAGTAGCGTTGAAAAACTGAGCCGTACTGGAAAACCAGTCGGGAGGAATGTATCTTTAAATCTTTCCGTATATTACTACATACATACGCCCCGCGGGGGGGGGGGGCCCAAGGGACTACGGGACCATAAATCTAGTGAGAAAGTCATTCGTTCCCGCGCGAGGCAGAACATTTGACTGGTGGCCTTATTTTTTTGAAAACTAAAAAATTAGGCGCAAAAGCGTCATACCCAGAAATATTACACCTACCCTTTTATTATTATTATTATTATCAGTTCCTTTGAGCTTTACATCATCAGAAGCAAACTAACCCTCGTATAGAGTAGTGACATTTGCCGCCATATTGGCACCAGTATGGGTTTTGGAGGGCATAACTACAAGGTGCACTACGTAAAAATGGAGGGCCAAACAACGGAAGAGCGGATTTCTTAGGCTTAAAATAACGTTGTTTTCTCCAACAACAAAAATCGCGCGTTTTAGGTCTAAGAAATCACTCTTCACAGCATCGGCTTCAGTATGACGCCCTTCTGTTTCTCTCTGCAGTGCCCCTTGCAGCTAACCCATTAAGGCTCCAGCGTAGAGTTATGTACAATACGCCGTGTCACTGCTCTTTAGAGAGCAGTTCAATTTTGAGCCTTACTACGTTTAGAAGTCTAGTAATGTGGGAGGATAAATTACTAAATAAGTCTGCCTTCCTGGTAGACGATAAGAAATCGCTAGAGCATTCACAAGCAAAGTAGTATTTAATTTTCGGAAGAAATATTTTTACCTTGGTCACAATAAAACCGTGTAAATTTACCATCAAAAACCCATACAAATGGTGAAGCCCCGTTTCCAATTGATGGCTGTGTTCCAGTAGTGGCAGCACACTTAGTATTGGTTTTTAATTGTAAAATTAATTAATAAATTATTGTAACCAAGAGAAAAATATTTCTTCCCGAAAATTAAATACTATTTCTGGAAAAGCTCCGATCATGGCGCGACTGACAAAATCCAGAGTAGATCCCATAATTTGTTGACGAAGCTGATAGCAACTCAGTCTACTCAGACCAGAAGAAAGTATGGCAAGTAAAATACAATGGCTCACTAAAAAATGGCGCCCCTGACATGGAGTGAAGCCCCACAACGACAATTTTTGGCGAAAAGACTTTAATTTTTGGCGAAAAGAACCTCTTTTTGGCATTGGATACTAGCTAAAAGCTTGCAAAGCTAGATCGTGTAAAATCTCTGAATCGCTTATTGACAGTGGACGGTTTTGACTGTCAACATGGAGGTACAATGATTTTACACGATCTTGCTTTGCAAGCTTTTATCTTGTGATCAAGACCAAAAAGGGATTCATTTGGCCAAAAATTAAAGTCTGTCTTAATCATGTTCTTGTCGGGCTTCATGTCATGTCAGGGAAGTCCGGCATGAGTGAACAACTTGTCGGAAAGAATAGTCAAGGCAAACGGCATCAACATAAAATACCCAGCCGGGTTGGGAGTCGGATTTTATGTTCCAGTTCCTTATGATTTGAACTGGAGACAAGGGATAACGACTCAATACTGGCCACTGTTACGTGTTTCTTGTTACTGAGGAAGGATAGCAGATCAGACCTATTTTCATGTTTGACCTACTTCAGAATTCTTGCACGGTTCTGGGTTCAGCTATAAATAACCCCAAAACACGGACGTCAACTTCATGGTCGAGACAAAACGTGTTGTATGCTTGTAAAAACAATCTATAAGGTCAACTCCTAAGGAAGCGGCATAATAGGCCTGACAGGTCGACGACACCCATCGATAGACGGTGTATAGCCCTTTCGCCGAATCCCATTTCGCCAAATTTTAATCAGTGTCTTAATCCGAATCCGTGTTTCGCCGAATAAATTTTTTCCAGATCACGTGCCTCGCTCGCTCGCTGCGGCTAAAAATATAACATTAGAAACCTCAACTAAGCACAAATTCCTTCCAGTTAGGAATGCTTGTTTAACTTCTCCAACACTGAAATATTAATAATATTTTAATTCGACGAATACGGGATTCTGCGAAACAGAAATTCCCCTTTCGCCGATATTTAATCAGGGCTTAATTTTCGGCGAAAGAGATTCTGTGAAACGGCTATAGCCTACACCCGATAGACGTGACTCCCACTGTTCTCCTCCGGCTTGGACTGACCAATCAGTGACTGAGGTCCAAGAGGCCTCAATGTGCAGGCATGGTTACTGATCGCGAGACTTAAGCAGAGCAACATTCAACCACTGGTACTCGTCGTAGCTCGCCCGCCTCATGGCTACAGAGTATATAGGTATAAATATAATATTTATATACTCATTATATATACTCTGTAGCCTTGTGGCGCGCGAGGGACAACAAGCCTCTGTGACTAAACCGAACACCCGTTTGTGTGCTTTAGGGCGCGTTCACACAACGACTCGCCTTTGCATTCTCACAGCTAGAATTTAATAGCGATGACAAAGATGGCGTTGCCATCTTGGAGCAAAATATGCATTTCGTTACGGGAGCATATTCCTATGGAGAGCAACACTCGGCAAGCGTTATAGGGCAGTGACACGACGTAGTATTATTGTGTATAACTCTATGGTGGAGCCAGTACCTGGGTTAGCTGCAAGGTGCACTGGTGGGAAAAAGGAAGGTCGTCTTACTGAAGCCAATGCTATTAGACTGAATTTCTTACGCCTATAACGCATGATTTTTATTGTTGGAGAAAACAACGTTCCTTTAAGCCTAAGAAATCCGCTCTCAAAGCACTGTCTTGACTAGAAGTGCCGTTTTTTCCCCTTACAATTTTAATCCAGTGCACCTTGTAGCTATGCCCACCAAATTGTATCTCGTAGCCAAAATAACGTCACATGACGCTGCGCTATACCACGAGGGCACGAGTTTAGGGGCCAAACGAGAAGAAACGAGTGTTGTTACTATGGTTGCTCGCTGGGACACACAACAACTTTTTTCTACACACCCAAAACTTTCATGAAACCGGAACTTCGGCGTTCCCACACCGGATAAGACACACTAGAACCTAGGACGATGCATAGTAAACTGCGCCCATGCCAGTGACCATCTTGCGCTGGTTTCATAAAGGTTTTGTGGGTATAGAAAAAAGTTGTTGTGTGTCCCAATGAGCCACCGTACTTTACGATCACGCAGCTTAAAAAAGGCCAGCAAACAACACTAAGGAGAGCGAATTTCGTGTGGGTGCATTGTGTTAGCTAACATTTGCCATATGCGGTTTGTAAAAATACCACGAATTGTTTTGGCGGGTTGCGAAAGAGCAACGTTTATTCCATTCCCACCGCCATGTTGTCTGTGCTTCTGTGGTCCTTGGTCGAGTGGTGAGCGCTATTTGCGCTAGTAATCCTTCTGTGACAACACGTCGTGACTATACGAGTTACTACCCGCTGGTACCATTAGCCAAATCCGACATCGTTTGAGTAAATGGTTGCAGTCTTATAATCCGTGATTACAAGATAAAGAACTCCTCCTGACGAAACAATTTCCCCAATCGCCTCTGTACTCACATTATTGACTGTTTTCGTTGCGAGCCGACAGAGCTAAAACCACCGCCATGTGGGAAGTTCAGAAGATTTCTAGCTTCTAGCTGATAGAATGCAAATGTAAGGGCGCGTTTATGCAGCGACTCGCCTTTGCATTCTCGCAGCTAGAACTCAATCGCGATGGCAAAAATGACATTGCCATGGTAACAACGCTAAATGGATTAGCTAAATCCAACATCGTTTGAGTAAATACTTGCAGTCTTATAATCCGTGCCAATAATATAAAGAATTCTTCATGACGAAACAATTTTCCCAAACGCTTCTGAACCCACGTTATTTGCTGTTTTCGTTGCGAGGCGGCAGACATAAAACCGCCGCCATGTTGCAATTTGAGGTGATTTCTAGTTGCGAGAATGCAAAAGCGAGTGGTTGCGTAAACGTGCCCTTAGTCGTAGCGTAAACGCGCACCAGCGAGGGAGCGACCGTAGCTTTCACGTATTGAGAAGCTCTGCAGTTGGTGTCTCACAACACTTGAATATGACGCGTAACGGTGTTGCGTCCCTTTTGGGAAGTGGGTAACTTAGGACTTACAAACTAGCAGTTTTTCAAAGACCTTGAGGCAACAATACCCAATAACTTCATCCTCTGTTCCTGATCACCAGTTGGTCGGATTGAATCAAGACGCTGGAAGACTACTTTAAGTTTTATTACGTCACACACTTGTTGGACATTTTTTAACAGGCTGTCAAGTTTTGATCGTCATTGACCAATGTCAACAATTGTAACTACTCACGCGGTGACTGACGATGGAATTCCCCTTAATTTGGAATTATACACAATTCTTGAATCCGCTATTGAATAAGGAAGTCACGAGATGTGGAATTAGTTCGGCACAGCTATCAGAAATTCACCATCCAAATTATTTTCTAAAACTTCATCAAGAACATGACAACCGTCGACAGTGGTCAGTCGTCCGAAAATCGGGTGAGCAAAGAAACAATTAAAAACTGAACAGCATCTGGCGGTATTTCCATCATCCAAGGTATGTCCAGTTTTGGAAGGGGATGCAGAGTTAGGGTTCCGTTCCACCATCCTGCTGCGCGAATCTAAATGGGTGCCGACCATTTTACCGACAATCATTTTGCCGATACTTACTTTACTGACATGATCATGTCGGTAAAACTATTCGGTAAAGTGATTATTGGCAAAATAGCCTTGTCTGTAAAATGATCGTGTCGATAAAGTATGTGTCGGTAAAGTGATTGTCAGTAAATGATTTTCCGACAATCACCAAACACAATATAAATAAGTGCAGCAGAATTTTGGGGAAGACGTAAATATTAAGGAATTAAAGAGCAATAAAGCCATGTGATTGAACTTCCCGTAGAGTCAAGAAAAACTGTAACATGTTTCGTTTGGAGCGTTATGTTTTTAACTGGTAGCTTTAATTCGGTAGCTGAGAACCACCACTAAGCTACGGTACAGGTCAACCTCTTTCCTAGCATGTATTCCATATTGTCATACTTTAATTTTGTATCTTAGACAGGGTAACCAGCTATGACGACTCAGTGCCTGTCTTCAGACTTTGGTGAGGGTCATTGAAACTTCTTAAATATGCATTACATAGCATTAGGAATCCATTAGACTTCTACGAAACGAAGATTCATTACCACTGTCAAAAGTATGAAAGCCGGACTTGAATCGTATGGGAACTTAGACAAATCTCCGTTTTGCGATCCTCCAATGGAGTGCAATGCTTCACTGCGCGCCAGAATGTTGAGGTGGGAAGCCACCTTGGAGGCCAGGGGTTGCGGTAGCCATTTAACGTATGATTAAGGTCTAAATTTTGTTTTGTCTTTTTTGCACTGGTAATGAATCTTTGTCCTTAATACGTTTTTTACTTTATTGTCGTGGTGTGTGATGTATATTTAAGAAATCAGCAGTGGAATAACCTTGATAATACTTGTAAAATGCACGCGTTTCTTGTCCAATCCGTAGCTTTCCTGCCTTCACCCAGTGACGTACAAGGAGCGCACGTGGATCGAGCGCACATTGTGCTGAACGTACAGGTAAAAAAAACCCGCAATTCAAGCATAAATCATGATCTTTACATCCACAAGAGTTTAGAAGCTTCATTTCTCGATATGGTTGCTTGAGCGGTGCAACCCCACTTAGCCCAAAAGAAGGAAGATGCCTTGGAAGTTGAGGAACTAGGTTTATTCCAATGCCACGCGGTTTTTCCTTTGAAGAGCTTAGTACAGTGGTTTCAGGATGTTCTAAGTTAGGCTGAGTTAGAGTGGCCATACTACAAGAAGAGTTGTTGTCGTTGGATCTAGATCCCATACTTAAGCCTAAGGGGCTGCAGGGTCACTTTATACCCAGGATAACTTCCAGTCCACACCACAGGTGGAGCAAAGTATTTCGCAAGTGCCACCACTGACATCAGCTAATCCTAACACCATAACGACGCACTAGCCCCCTAGACCACTGATCTTGAAGGGCAACCATACAATCATAATGTTACATAGCACATCTCAGTTACAGTAAAATTACATATCGAAGTCAGAATACATAATAAAAGCCTTAGCAACGACTCTACTTTGCATTCTCGCAGGTGGAAGCTAGAAATCACCTGAAGTTCCAACATGGCGGCGGTTTTAGCTCTCCCGCTTCGCAACGAAAACTTTCAGTAATGCGAGTTCAGAAATGACTGGAAAATTGCTTCGTCACGCGAAACACAGATCATAAGATTGCAAGCATTTGCTCAAACGTGTTGGACTTAGCTAATTTAGGTAGCGTTATTGCCATGGCAACGGCACCTTTGCCATCGCGATTACATTCTCGCTGCGAGAATGTAAAGGTGGGTCGTTGCGCAAACGTGACCTTAGTGTGCTGCCAACTGTACCACACGACATGGCTGTTTGCTGTGACGTGCATATCATGTGACTGGGCTAGTCCAATCAGACGGCCAAACAGCCGTTGTTCTCGTTCGTCATTGGCTAACTCATGGTGACGTCACGGCAAACAGCCATTGCACATGGTTTAAGGTCCCATAGAGGAATGAATACTATAAAAACAAGGCAGGAGAATACGAAAAATGAAACTCCGGATGTGGATTAGACTCAAGTATCGAAGTAACTGGTTTCAATTTTCTATTACTGAACCCACAAAATCCGTTTATAACACCAGCAACAGGAGCAATGAATACTGAAAAGTCGGTTTGTGTGCTCGATTCACGGTTGATATACAAAAATTTGCTTGTGCGCTCGATAAACGTGCGCTCAGCACGAAACCCTTCACCCAAATTTCACAGAAGTTCGTGTAGCCATCGTGATGAATTAGCTGGATCAGGCTGGATTACGCTGGATTAGCCACTAAGCTGAATCATCATTTACTAAGCACCCTGTAAGTGAACACCAATTCCAACGACCAAATAACTTTTCACTGCGAAAGTTAGCAACAACAAAAAATTGTCGCTTGGAAAAAGTTTTTTTTCAAGACGAGAATCCTAGTCTATTTGCTGTTTATTTTCGAAGGGATGTTTTTTAAAGTCAAGCTAGGCATATAGTAAGCTCTGTAATGCAATTTCCGACCTGCTTAAACTCGGCCATAAACGAAGTCGTTTTGCATCGATCGTTGTAGCTCCCTGGCTGCTCAGACTGTTCGATGTATTCATTCGCGCTGCTCGTCTGCATAAAAAAGAAGTCCCTTTGCAATTCGCTCTTATTTTTAATTTCTATCGCCACAGAGAAACCGGTGTGCTATAAATAACTTGTACTTTTTTTCCAGTGCATCGAGTTGAAATTGAAATTTAGCAAAACGGTATCAGCAGTTGGCATCTAGTCTGTCCGGATCCTAATCTCCGGAGATGACAAACATCAAATGGATTGAAAATGTTACCATGGAAACATCACCGCCTTGACATTCGTAAATGACATGAAAAATTTACCTGAAAATACAAATTGAGAAAGTAGAAAATTGTAGAGATACCCACTGACTGGGCTGAGGAATTCCACTCGGAGTAAAACAACAAAGTGGAATTCCTCAGCCCAGTCAGTGGGTATCTCTGCCTTGCCGTCCCTCAAACTCGGAAAATTTCTTTCTCTTCTAGAAAATTGTACAATTTGGTACAATTTACCTAAATGTAATTAGAGACAGTTGGGTAAATAAAACTAAATTTTGTGGAATTTTAGGTACGTTTACCTAATTCGGAGTTTACTCAAAGGCGCCTCTTCACTATTTCGATAGCGTTGCCCATATTCTAAACACAGCATCCAAGTTCCAGATTCTCCGTCGTCCAATAGGCTGATGTAGATCATGTGATCTCGTTTTATTTATGAAAATCGCAGCGCTGCTGCGAATAGTGTTGTTCCATTTTTAAATTACCGCTGTTTTCTTTATATTGCTCGAAGAGTCTACGGTGCGTATCTAGGGGGTCGAAAAGGTGAAAAGGCGCTTTTAAGTGAGGAATTAGGTATACATGTAGTGGTTTAAAAGTTGAACGAATGCTGTCTACTGATGGCTAAACATAACAGCTTCCAGCGATCTGGACCTATCGCAGCTAAAATATGGTAGTTTCGGTCAGGGTAGTCTCTACACCGCTGTCCCATTTATTTTAACAGTTCACATTATGAAATCCGTAAGCAGGCGAGGACTAACAGCTACCGTAAGTTGTGATTGGATGTTACGTTCCTACGTGATCTGCTTCGGCCAATCAAAACGGACGCTGTATAAGGCGACATGCCTGATATAATAGCTCCTGTATATAAGGTGACACGCCTGTATAATAGCTCACGCCTGACAAAGCAACACGAGCGCCATCTCTACCATAATTGGAACCAACGAGGGAGAAGTGCAAGGCCAACTGAGATTTCATAGCTGCACTCAGCACAGCGAGAAGTGGAAAACCACGGGGAGGAGTGGAAAAAATGACTGACACCGGGAATTCATTTACAATCCATCTGTCTTCCCACATGTAGTGAAGGTTGTCCAGTGCCGATGCCTACCAAGGGGGGATGGTGAGGGTGAAGTAGGAGACGGGGGGGGGGGGGGGTGGAGGCAACGGGGACTTGAACAACATTTACCAATCACATGCTGTTCTTAGACGGGGGGGTCACCATCTATTTAATTAAAAATTTGATGTTTGGTGAAATGATCTTGTCGGTAAAAAAAAAAGTGTCGGTAAAATGTTTGCCGGTAAATCGTATCCATAAAGCAAATGTCGGTAAAACGACCACGTCCATAAAATTATTGCGATGTTGATCTAAATGTTTCACGAAGTATTACTCTCTGAAAATACCAGATAAATAAGTGGTAGCGTTGGTGGAAAAGTACAAGTTGATCCCAGGAGTGGTTTTTTTAAAACTTTTTTCAAGCTCATTTATTTATTTATTTATTTATTTTTTGTTGCTATATTAGGTTTGGAAAAGGTGGCAAAATCGTCTACTTCTATGACTAACTGTTGTTTGACGCAATCGATCGGGGACTAATGTGCCGAACAAGACCTTCATGATTTTCTTAACACCCTTCAGTCCTCAAGCTTGGTGAGGGGCTCCCAGGGCAAAGCGATCACCAACATCCCAGTGGGCAGCGTCTTCATCTCCAAACCAAGTGAATGCTGGCTCGCATCCCGTGACCGACCTAATTAGCTAAAAAAAAAAGGTCACCAGACATAATTGGGGACTTAAAGGCTTAAGGCAATTTTTGCGAAAGTTGCATTAAAGCCAAATTTAAACTTTAAAATAGCTATGGTTATTAACAATTCTATTAAAAAAACAATTTCTATTTTTAATGACAAGAAAATGAACGTCAACAACAATTTTAAGTCAAAAACAAAAAACCTTGGTACTCAGATGCGAGCGGGTTTAAAAATTGTATACCGGTCATTTATTTTTATTTTCCTGTCATTATTGGAAAATATTGTTTGTTTATCAATAGCTTGTCAAAAGTTGACCAATTGTAACATTCCAATATACAATTTTAATTGTTTTGTCGCGCTGCCAATCTCGTCGAGTCAATAGCTTCAAATCGCTTTACAGATTTCTAGCAACAACAACAAATCAGAATCCAATAAGATCTTCCCCAACGTTTACAAACTGAGGGCCATATAAATAAAGCACAATTGCTGACCTTTGGTAGGCTGGATTTCCCTCATCTATAGTTTTGGGATCCATCGGCGCCCATTCCCACCTTCCCCCAGGCCTACATTGAGCAGAAATTCCCCCCTCACACCCCTCACCCGTCATACCAAACAAGTAAAGTGAAACTTCAATCATATAACCCTATTTTTACAGCACTGTTAAGCTTGTAGCACACTACTCCGTTCCGTTCCGTCCCGTTCCGGCGACTGACGGCAACGGATGGTCCAGCTCACATTGTTTCCGTTGCTAACCGTTTTCGTCGGCTCTGCTAAGCTTTTAAATTTGATCGCGCCCAAACTGGCAATGCAAATGAAGAAGGACTTGTAGCGACCGTAAATAAGTAATTAAATAGAATGTGGTAGTAAATTGGGTATTAGCTCTTTACGCCCGGGTATAATGACATTTAAGTCCAGAAGGCAACCGAATAAGATTTGCATTTGTATTTAGTCGAGGAAATGCATTGTGCGCAGGCGCATGACGGACGACAACGGCCGTCGACTGAAGCTTGTAGCACACTACTCCGTTCCGTTCCGTCACGTCACGTCGCAGGCCGTCAACTTTCTGTTTGGATTAAAAGCATGTAAATTGGAGGAGCCGCGTATACTGTTCCGTCCCGTTCCGTCGGCTGACGGACGGGTGGTCGAGGCAGAATCTTTTCAGTCTAAAACTGATCGCATCGGACCCCCACGCGCCTGCGCACAACGCTTTTTTCCTACTAAATACAGATGCGAACCTATTTTAGTTGCCTTCTGAACTTAAATGTCATCACGCCCGAGCGTAATGAATTAATACCTAATTTACTACAACTTTCTATTTAATTTCCTACTTAAGGTTACTACAAGTCCTTCTTTATTTGCATTGCTAATTTGGACGCGATCAAATTAAAAAACTCGCTCAGCGGAACCAACTAAGGCCGCCCGCGCACTGAGCAACTTGGCCGTGCGGCCAGGTTGCTACAGCCAATGAAAATGATTAGTGCGTGGTTTTACATAAACGGTAAACATTCTCATTGGCTGCAGCGACCTGGCCGCGCGCACAAGTCGCTCAGTGCGTGGGCGGTGTAAAGTGGTTAGCGACGGAAGCAATGTGCGCTGGACCATCCGTTGCCGTCAGTCGTCAAGTTACAAGCTTTACGACAGGTGCGTAGACTTCTCTGATTCGATCAGTTTTTGACGGAAAGGATTCTGCCTCAACAAGGGCATCCGTCAACAAACGGGGCGTCACGGAACGGGACGGAGCAGTATACGCGGCTCATCTAATTGACATGCTTTTAATCCAAACAGAAATTTGACGGCTTGCAACGTGACGTGACGGGACGGAACGGAACGGAGCAGTGGGCTACAAGCTTTAGCTGACTTGCGGCTGGCGTTTGCTGATTGGCATTTATCCCTAATTGGCGGAGCGAGCGGGCGAAGCGTACGCCAACGGACACCAAAGTGCAAAATGTTGGTTGGTTGGTCCGTTGGTTGGTTGCACATTTTTAGTCTGGGTGAAGCTCAAACGAAAGAACGAACTGGAATGAAATTTGGTACAACGCTTGATACCCTACCTAATTAGTATTGCAGAGCCAAAATTTGTCGTAAAATCCAACAATTATTCGGGAGAAATTACAAATTTTCGAATTTATTTCTAACACTCTAATTGAAGTCGTGAATAGTTAAGGAATTCCAACGAAGCATACACCATGCTGGTGGTAGTCAAATGAACTTTAAAAAACACGGCAAATTAAATTTTGGTTGCTTCTTTCTAGCTGATAACCTTTTTCGACGTAACTCAATGAAATAATAACATTTGATTGTCGCATTTTAACCACTACTGGAACATCGCAACCATAAAAAACAAAACGATTCCGTTAACGATCACCTTAGCATCATTTGAAAAAAAGAATGCTTGGAGGGATTAGCTTCAGCACGGCAACGAAACTATAGCATTTACACTAGTGATGGGAATCCCAAATATGAAACCTAAATCATCGTATCACGGCGCAGTGATACATATAAAACCAAACTATACCACTCGCCATGGCTGTTTGCTGTGACGTGCATATCACGTGACTGGGCTAGTCCAATCAGATGGTCAAACAGCCGTTGTTCTCGTTCATCATTGGCTAACTCATGGTGACGTCACAGCAAACAGCCATTGCGCATGGTTTATATCCATGAGACGATGTATTTGCACCACAGCACGAAACAACAACATACCTGCATCTAATAGTTTAGAAATTCCTCGTTACCACGGCAGCGTGTATAGGCTCGATGCCGTGGCGCATTAATGACTAAGCCTAATCTCAAACGCAGCTGCTTCTTACGAAATAAAAATGACACCTAAAAATTAGGCCTAAAAGCTCAAAATTAGGCCTAAAGGCTAAAGTAGGCCTAAGAGCTAACACTTTTTGACCTGCAATATTGTTACTGATAGGATATAATATGGTTTTCATATCTCTGTCGTTGTCAAGTATTAGACCAGCGGCAGCATTGCGAACCTGCAGAAACTTTTGAGTATTGTTAAAAACTATCGCTCTGATAATTGTTTGGCTTGCTATTAAATGCTTTATTATTAACATTTGTAATTTAGGGAAGGCACTTTGCACTGGAGTAATTATTGTTGTAAACAATGTCAGAATTATTAGCGGCGGCAGCCCCACCACCGTAACAAACGTGCCGTTTTATTTTTATTTTTATTCGGCGGCGATGGCTTACATCTTTAGAGTCGGATGTGGAAAGAAGCTAAAAATAACTAATTAGACACTAACTGATGGAGCAAACGAAATACTAAAATAAATATGATACCTACCTTTGGCCTATTTGAAGAAAAAAGCTAAAATAAGACAAAGGCCTGTAAATAACAGCAGTACGTCACACCAAAAGGCAAAGAACCCAAACTTAGCCGAGTGATCCTTTTTCCCAGTTTTAAGGAGCATTAACACATATGGTACAGTCATTAAAATAAACACTAAATATAAACTTGAAATAAAGGTCTGTTCGCTCCGCCTACAGTAGGCCCAAAACCTGTTTCCTAGTATATACAACGGTGCGTGCAACAACACTGTACGTAAGCAAGGGCTTCAGCTATAGTATCAATGCATCCGAACCCAGTATTTTTCAGTCCATTTTCCCCAAATTATAACGTATGAAGTTACTCCTCGCTGGTACTTGCTTCTTACTTGCCAATTCAGCGATGTTGGGAGTTAAAAGTCGAAACTCATTACTTAATCAGTTAGTTATTCCTGAAGGAAGTCGTGACTGTACTAGTTTCACACGTAACCTTCACTTCACTCAGGGAAAGCTAAAATATACCTTCAAAAGAATAAACAACTGAGTAATGAAAAGGAAAATGAAGCGCCGGGCGGACAAAAGTTTTTCACGGTCCGCATCCGCCCCCTGGGTCGCAGGTTGGGGACCTTTGGCTAGAAGAATGAAGCTTGAGCAAGAAGGCAAGGAACTCGGCTATTGTATATAAAGCAACCACCTGCAGCTTTTTAATATTAAATTTTAAATGTTTATCGTTCATTAAAAACGGACAAAGTCGTTTTATAAAAAAATTAATAATCATGGCTTTGTCACAGAAAAATATCTAAGAACCAACAAACTATAATTGACGCAAGATGCGAAGTGCAGCAAGGGCGTTTTTCATTGAAGCGACGAAAAACACGATGCTGGATATTAACGTGTCGCTCTATCCTCACTCAGTACAGGCCAATCGAACGTCTTAAAAAGAATTGCGATTAAATTTTTCTCCAATTTTTTCGCCTCGCAACACAAGCAAGCGACGCGACGATCGTGACGTCAGAGAATATGACCAACAAAAACGCAGGAAACGAAGACCCGGTGTTTTGAATCGTGGTCCACGGCAGCGAACAGTAAAACGAAAAATACGATGTTAAACTTTGGACTAACTATTCTCTCTTCGAGGTTAAATCTTATTACGTCTGCACTGAAGCAACAGTTATACTCGCTGCAGATCAGTAGTCTACTATATGTTGCTTCAATGTTTAAAGGGGGAAAGCCAAAGGCTCACAGACTGGCCGTGTCAGTCTGGCTCAGCGGTAGCACCTTGGCCTTTGGTTCCAAAGGTCCTGGGTTCGATTCCCCGCTCAGGCAGTCTGACATATAAGTCCAAACGGCAACGTAAATAGGTTAGCATCTGTATTTAGTTGCTTCAATGTGGTGCTAAACGGTTCAACATTACATTTCCTGTTTTGCTGTGTGTTGCAGTGAATGCTAACTGTGATGAACACTAGTTAGAGCCATAGAGAATCAGTCGTGTATTTAGCGCCACGCACAAGCTGCTCTTAAATCAATTTCCCCAATATTTCTGACGTTTTCATTACGTTAGGGAGTTAGTTATTTTGCTAGATTAGCAGAATAAGAGCAGATTTTCTTCTGCCTTATTGCAAAGATGAGGGGTCTGGCATGGTGCATAAGTACTGAGAACTGGCTTGTTTTGATTCAACTATGCGAGGCGTCTAATTTTTTCGCGTCACCCATCACGTATCGCCTCTGTATAAACTAGCCTTGATATCAGGGTCGCCGTGGCGTTCCACGATTTTTTTTATCATTATAGTATTTTTAGTATTAGCTTTTTTTAAATTTTCTTTTATATTAGTGGAGAAAGGGGGAAAAATACAACGGAAAGGTGGGGGATTAAGGCTTAACGGCGCGTCGACAACTTGGTCATTAGCACCAACCTCAGTCACAGTGCAGTGGTCCGGGTTGCATAACGGAAAGGACGTAACTAAAATGTTAATATTGTAACATACATCACATCACTTGAATCGATACATGCACAACACAGATGACGAAACATTCGTCCAAGTTGAAACTACCGCTCCTTTGGTTAAAGCAACATCCGGCCTGCCTCATAACAGCCGCGCGCAGTCATGTGTCCGCGCGCTGCCGTCGCGGTATTCGGCGTAGTAATACTACAACGTCACTTCCTCCCTCGTCTTCTCGTGATCACGTGAACGACGTCTGGCCTATAGCAGACGAATTGCGGGTTACGTGACAGCATTGACGCAAAAACTGTGTCGTCACAACCGGAAACAATGAAACGTCACGGTTATTGTAGACGCGCAAAGGATCATATACGTGCGGAACGCAGCAAATAAAAGTTACCAATATTCAACAGAAAATCTCCTACACGCCACATCGTAAAATGGATTTTTAGCTAGGGATTGACTAACGGTAAGTAAATAAAACTTTGGGGCCATATTTGATGTGGAGGTTCACGAAAAATGGCGCTGGGAGGAATGTCCTTTTAACTTTGTAGTTATAACTTATTTGTCCACCCCCACCCCAAAAAAATAAATGATTAGTTTATGTAATTTCCACACTTTTAAAGGGACCGGAATTCCCCATCCCCCCCCCCCCATCTGTTTGTCTTAGGTTGTTTTGAAGAGTTTTTAAGGTGCTGTGTATCATAAGGTAATAAGGCACAGGGCTGAATGTAGAACGTTCCACGCTGATGCGGTGGCCTCGTTTGGCAAGATATACACCTAGTAGACAAAGTGTCTGGCACACTTTCCCTTCTTCCGGTCCATTCAAGTGCACCCATCAGGGTTCATCCATTTGCAATGAAATTCGTAATGAATTTGTCCAGTTAAGTGGATTTATCTTGCAAAATAAGGTCACCATATCAACGTCGATAGCCAAACACTATCCCCCCCCCCCAAAAAAAAAACTGATTAGTTTATGTAATTTCCACACTTTTAATGGGACCGGAATTTCCCTCCTCCCCCCGCCCCCGGACGGTCCATCTGTTTGTCTAAAGCCACGATAACTTTTATATCCACTCTTCTATTCTTTTCAAATTTTCCACACGCTTTCAATGACTTTTTCTCTTTTTAAGTTCGTAAATCAGTACAATTGGCGCGATAGTTCGAGGATTTTGACTCTTTCACTTCATTAATCAGACATTATACTGATTAATTCCTACAGGTCCCTCCACCCCCATTTGCATAATTATACTATGGGCAGCATTTCTCTTAAAAGAGTCTCCTCTGTTAATGATCTTGGCGTTTTGCTACAATCTAACTGCCTGTTCACCACTCATATTACCAGCACTGTCAAGAAAGCATTCAAGATGCTCGGCTTCTTGAAGAGATCTCTTTTTTTCGTTAACGATGCAAAGACCATTATTACTATTTACAATGCAGTTGTCAGAAGTATTCTATGTTATGGTTCTATTATCTGGAGCCCATCACAGCATTATATGATAGATGAGATTGAGAGGGTACAAAGAAATCTAATTCGATTTCTGTGCTACAAATGCTCTTTAAATCGAAACAACTTTACGTATGAAGAACTCTGCAAGGAATTCGAAATTCCTACTTTAAAACAATTTCGCTTATGCCTTGGCTTGAATTTCATGTATAAACTTATTCACAACAGAATTCAATGTTGCGAACTGTTGAAAAGGTTATGTCTCCACGTACCCTCTGTCTGTACTAGAAAAAATGTAATTTTTGGTGTGCCCACTGCTCGAACCGAATACCGGAAGCGTGTGTGGCACCATTCACTTCCCAACTTTTGTAACGAAAACAATTTGAGTCCGTTCACCACTTTCTGCAGTTGGAAACGGTCTGTACAAAACTGCTTCACCCCTCACCATTCTCCCTGATTTTTGTTTTTTGTTTTGCGCTTTGATTTTGTAATTGGGTTGTGATTGCCTGTAAAATCAATTTTGAAATAAATAAATAAATAAATAAATTCAAGAAAATTAATCATAAATTAGTGCACAACTAAAAGACTTGCCCCATAAAACGAAACCTGAAAGAACACGTGTCACCTCTGTCAATAAATGGTTGACGACCATTGATGGATCAAAGCAACCCACATACCAACCGCGAATCTTCGTTTGGTGGCATTTAAGGTCTAGCACGATATTTTCACGGATCATGGTCCAAGAGTTGATACGTTATCTGTTATTGTGCAGGCTACACTCGTAATGGCAATCACAATTGCGCCCCTCCACTTCTATCGACAAACTTCCAATTAAACGAACATCCATATTTATGACAAGCCATAATTGCAATCGGACACGCCTTTCTGTGTCAGCTGGCCCAAATCTACAAAGGGTTAACATCTGCCCAACAATGCCAAATTGAATCCAACCACTCACAGCGTGTTAAGTAACACGTTGGGAAATGGAATGAACCTCAACCCAGTAAAGCCATTTATTTGAGCTTTTATTAAACATTCATCTGAGCGAAAATGAAATACAATCCAGATTGCCATTAGTGGCAATGGTGTTTCCCACACGGAACCGTTCCAACAATTTCTGCTGACAGTTAGCTTGATGCTGTCACTTTTATTTGGCTTATTATAATTAAAGCCTAATTCCGAATTAATAGACCTGTATTAAACTGGCAGGAGGGTAGCCAACGGAATTCAAACTGTCGTGCAGAGAAATCCTTTCATGAATAACGTCCAGTGGTGCCCCAGGAATCTTGTTTTGGAGGGGAAACAGACAAGGGCGTATAGAAAACAAAATATTGCAGGGGTGGGGGTGCAAGGTAATAATGTCCGAATGGATGCCATTTTTTTGTCAAACTTTGAAGAACTTGTTTTTTTTCTTGTTTTTGCTAATCTTTTTGATATTTTCCTCGTTTTACGTATGTCCGTCATGCCTCCTTATATTCGTTGAGGTCCATTCTTTCGACTTACATTTTGTTGGCGTTTTTTCTGACTAACGTTTGGCTCGGGCTTTTCCCGACAAACATTTTGTTGGAGCTTTTTCCGAATAACGCTTGGTTGGGGCTTTTTCCAAACAATATTTGGTTGGGGCTTTTTCCGACTTACATTTGAATGGGCTTTTTCAGATTAACATTTGGTTAGGGGTTTTTTCCGACGAACACTTGGTTGGGTCTTTTTCCGACGAATATTTTGTTGTGACTTTTTCCGACTAACACTTG
>JAHWFP010112144.1:0-18481 GCA_023313725.1 Lithobius niger
GTAAAAGCCACGTGAAAAATGTTTCGCCATGTCGTCGGTATGTTAATTAAACAAGCAAATGAGGAAAACCTGTTCCATTTCCATCTGTGCCCTCATCACTTATTTATTTCGAAGAATATGTAAAGATTGAACACATCTTAGTTATAATAAACTAGTATTTGTTAAAAAATATATATCTTGTTTGCTACTGTTTGTAACGATAACTTTTAATATTACAGCAAACCCTAGTGAATTCTGCTAACTACTGCAGGCGAACTTCTCACTGGACTTCCTGAAATAGAATCTAAATTTACGGTGTTCCAATGGAATGCAATACACCGGCTTAAAGGGAAACCAGCTGATGACTGCAGCAGTGCTATTGCTGTCTGAAAACGTGGCTACTTCGGAACACTTGAATGTAGGGATGCAGCCCCCCCCCCCTTAATTGTCCAGAATTTGACAAATGTCTCCCAAGGTCCTGGATTTAAGACAAATCAATCTTAAGGAGGTCCTTGTGCACAAATGTCTCCAAGGTCCCAGAACCAAGCCGCACATTCGACAAAAGCCCCGACTTTGTTCCATGGAAGATTTTTCGGCCGCACTTTTTCATAACTTGAAAGACTGAGATTTGTAAAATTTTCGTTCCACCGGAAATAAATTCCGACAACCTTCCAGCAGTTTCTCTTGTTAACACTGGTAGAGAAAAAGGTGCACCTCTTAACCTCCTACAATCTGAAGAAGCATTTTCGTCAGCTTTTAATTCAAGAATCTCTGACAAGGAGAGGGGAGAAACCTAATTCCAGCTCGAAGCCCCTCCCTCTGCACAACACCAAATTAAAGAAATTTTTCGTTCGTTCGTTCGACAAAGAAAGGAGATCCGTCTAAACAACATTTCGAAACTTTTGACGCCGAATATATCACTTCAGGTCAACCAATAGAATTGGATTCTAGTCTCAAGACGCCTGCGTCTGTTTCCGTTCCCATGTCTTATTATGAAGAGGACGAGTCTGTGCTTCGTTACAGCGTTTGTGCAATTTCATTTGCTGAGATCGCATGCTCCACCACAGCAGCCGCTCTGAAAAACCTCGTTGCTGACCATCCTCTAATTGAAGATTGCAAAATCTCATGAAACATGCTTCTTCCTTTCTTAAGGATAGTTTCGCCTGGAGTTCAAGACCTCTGAGCCGCAGAGATGCAGTCCTTCAATCGGTGCCGAACACACTTGTCGAAACCTTCGGACAACTCGGGTTACTTCTTATTCACAAGTCAAAGGATCTGTTCGGAGGAAGACTGCTGGAATTAGCACCTGAGCTACGAGGCAAGGCTAAACCTCCTACTGCTGTCAAACCACAACAAGTTAAGAAGAAAAGGAAGTCTGGTTTTTATGTAAACTATCATCCGTACTACCAGGACTCAGGAAATCAGTCGAAGGATTTGAAGAATGACAAACCCATTAAGAATCCTGCAACTCCTGAACGCAATCGCTCAAGATTGCCATTTCTAGATCAAGCCCCTCCCCAAAACAGATGCAGGGGCAGAGGAAATTTCATAAGATGCAGGTTATCCTTCAGAGGAAGAAGGTCTCTATATTGACATCGACCACTCACATCCTACCCTCTTTACCGACAGGTGGGGGAAGGATAAGGCGTCATCTACACAGTGGAAAGAACTCACATTAGACGCCTTCATGTTGTCTGTGATAAAAAATGGATATCTTCTTCCATTCCAACCTTTTCCAACCATAACAGAAACCCCTCCCCTCAGGATAGAAAGCATCCTTTTCAACACAAATTTGGAAAAAGAAATACGGACACTTCTAAAGAAAGGAGCCATTCAACATTCATCCCCCAACACCAAGGGATACTGGAGTCCAGCACGAGTAATAGGAAGGAAAAAGGCTTATTTTCAATCTCAGAAAGCTAACCCGCCATCCAATATTTCAAAATGGAAACCATCCAATCCATAAGAAAAGCGCTTCAAAAAATGGAATTCACTATACCCATAGATTTAGAAGACGTGTGCCTCCATGTTCTTCTCCATCGTTCAGTTCGCCTCCTGTTCAGACTATGCCCAGGAGGAAATTCTTACGAACTCAAGGTTCTTCCGTTTGGACTAGCAACAGCCCCCGCCTTTTTCACCACGGTTCTTCGGCCAGTTCTTTTCTATATAGACCAAAACAACATCCGCTCTTGTGCTTACCTAGGCGACTGGCTAGTCCGTCATATGTCAGAAGTTCAGCTCGACAGCCAAAGAGAAGCCTGTCTTCAACTTTTTTCTAAGTTAGGACTGGGAGTAAACCTTCCCAAGTAAGAGCACCATCAAGGGAATTCGTCTTCCTCGGGGCTAACTTCAACACGAAGGAATTCTCCGTTCATCCCTCTCAAGACAGAATCGACAAGCTGGAAAAGAACTTAGTAAGCCTTCTGTAAAACTACTTGGAACCTTGCCTCTCACATAGGCCTCATCAATTCTTGCGCCAAGTTGGTTCCTCAAGGACAATGAAAAGCCAAGACTTAACGTTGATTCCGCAACATTGAGTGGAATCCTCAGGAGTCCTTGGAAGACATCATTCCTCTTTCTAATTTCCCAAACAACCTGCTGACAGGGGTCCCTATTCAAGAACTTCCCGCAGACACACTCCTCTTCACAAACTCTTCCACAACAGGCTGGGGAACTCGCTGAGAAGGCCTCCAGCTGTCCAGAACGTGGAAGGAAGAGGAAATCCAAATGCATATCAACATTCGGGAACTTCGTACAATTCAGCTCGCAGTTCGAGCTGGCAACCCTTCCTTCAGGGAAAACTCGTGACAGTAATATCAGACAACACTACATCAGTAGCTCATCTTAAGAGAGGGGGGAGGAAAGCACAGCGAAGCTCTTCTCAACCTGCGAGGAAATCAATTTTAAACTCCAGCCACGTCACATTGCAGGAAAACGAAATGTGCTAGCAGACGAGCTTTCGAGACAACATCAAGTTCTAACAACCGAATTAAAGCTGGACCCAAAGATCTACCAAGCCCTATTCAAATAGTGGGGAAAACCTATGATAGAACTCTTCGCAAGAAGGTACAATCTCCAATGCAGAATGCTGTATCCCTTTTCCAGACTCGACAGACTGGGCAACAGATGCCCTGACCATTTTGTGGCCAGGGATGTATGCAAATGCATTTCCACTGTTCCCCTGCTCCAAGCAACTCTCAACAAGATCCGTCATTCTCAAGGGGGAGTTCATTCTCGTAGCACCCCTACAGCTTGCAACTCCACGGTTCATTGACTTGCTCTTGCTGTGTTAGGAGTTCTTCCTAACACAGCACAAAAATAGGACCATTCACCCGTGCCCAGATTTTCTTCATCTTAACGGGTGGAGACTCTTAGGTCCGAATTTTTTTCTCATTAGAGGTCCAGACATGCTCCTTTGTCATCGCAAATCAACAATCAAAATTTATGAAACTAAGTGGAAGGTCTGGTATTTTAGGTGTCAAGATCAGCATTTCGACCCCACAAATCCATCAGAATCGAATTTGGCCTCCTTTCTAGAAAATCTTTTCCAGAAAGGCCTTTCACCCACCGCAATCAAGGGCTAAGGGGTGCAAACTCTGTCATTTCTTTTTTAGGGGAACACAAAGTTATCTACAGCAAGATCATCTCACTACTGAAGCTTGCTTTTGAAAATGAGAGGCCAAAAACTAAACAACTCTTCCCAAAATGGAATTTGCCATTGGTCCTCACCAGTCTGAAAGCCACTCCATACAAGCCTCTCCATTCAGCCTCACTTTTACATCTGTCACAAAAGACAGTATTCCTTGTGGCTCTAGCTTCGTACCTAGAGCTGGCCGTGCTGTCAAGAGAGGATGAACACATCAGGCTTGCTAGGGACTGGTCTTCGGTAATGCGTATATTCCCAGCTGAATTCAAGGCAAAAAACCTAGGACCGGACGTCGCTCCTAAGACTTTAACCATTAAAGCATTGGAACCTATTGTAGATCCAGAGGGGACAGAAAAGGCCCGATTAGGGCTCTTCGCCATTTCCTCGAAAGAACAGATATACCCAAAGCCAAGCACATGAGAAAAAAAAAGTGCCTCCAGTTTCATTATTCCTCCAAATAGACTCTCAAACTGTAAAATTAAATCCGCTCCCTATGACCCCAGTCAAATTGGTGAAATGGATTTATGAAGTTATAAAGAGAGCTTACGATTTAGGGCCCAACCACTGATTTATGAAGTTATAAAGAGAGCTTACGATTTAGGGCCCAACCACTTAACCCATAACTGCCGAGATACGAACGTACGTACGCGTTTAACGTATAACAGCGAAAAACTTAAGTCCCAGCACGAGGTTTGCGAGGGGTCCCCGAGCAAAGCGGGCAGTCACAGCCCAGTGGTCAGCGTCGTCGGCTCCAAACCAAGAGAATGCCGGTTTGAATCCGAGAACCGACCCAAGTACCATATGGACTCTAAAAAAAAGGGTCCGAAAGTTTTTTCAGGCGGTTATGGGATATGACTTACCAAGTGTGGTGCGGGCTCACAAGTTGCGGTCCTTAGTAGCCTCCTGGGCTTATAACAGTGGAACACCTCTTGACGAAGTAGTGAATGCATATTCTTGGAATAGTCGCAACACCTTCATCTCACACTATCTACGTGATGTTAGTGTAGAGAGGAGAAAAGTCAATGAAAAAATACATTGTGGTAGGCAGTACTATTGAACTTTAACCTGTGCTGTTTCTGCTTCAATTTAACGTTACCACAGGAGGAAAACTTTGCACAATGGAGAGAACTGGTACAAGAAATTGATAGCACAACACAATGGACAGTAAACTGACACAATGAATCGGTGTAACACAACACTAAGTGCAAACAATGAACTGTCGGTCACTAAAGAACAGAAGTGCCTCAAACGCTTTTTAAGTTGGGTACCTGCTTAAAATAATTGTAAAATACAAATCATTGTGTACAACTGACGTGTAAGAATGGTTAATTAAAGGTGATACGAGCCGGGTTCGTGCTGTCCCACCGACCGAAGATAGTAGGAAACAAAAATGTTACACTGATCAAAATTAGTTTCTTTGTTTGCCAAACATATTAACGTGATAATTTAGCATTACGTTATCCTCAATTCATGTCTCCCTGGAGGTTTTTAAGTTGCTTGTAGCCATCTGCTTGCATGACACACTGCGCATGCGCAGCCCTCTCTATATAAGAGAGAACGTGGTTGGTCTTGGCATTAATTTTCCTCCAGAGGTTCCTACGCGTCACCTCGTCTCCCACCTTTCGGCCAGGAATTTGGATTTTTCCTTTCGCTCATCTACGATGGAAGCTGCCCTTCGCTCATCACTCCGGCCTCGGATGCTGTGCTCTCCTGCTACTACCCCGACCGTCCACGACGACCGCTGCACGCCCAGCTTAGACCGGGGCGTTCATGTCATCAATGACGAAGATGATTCTCCGTTGCAAGATGGCCAACGCACTCTGCCGCCTCCCGACCTTTCGGCCTTGGAAGAGGACTTAAAAGTAAGCTTTTCCGGACGCCAAAGGAAACTCTGTCAGGCCTCATCCCAGGTTGGCCATTCGGCCACCAACTCTCCGCTCGAACTCTCGTCCAAATTATCACGCAGAGAACAAAGTGTAACTCGTAGCGAAGCCCACAACCTCGTTGATTCTGTTTTTCGCCACTATGCTGAATCGACACCGATGCCTCCTCCATCGTGTACCTCATCCATACGCCGGGCCAACACGCATGAGTGGGTTGCGTCCACCGTCAAGTCATGAAAGCCGCAAACGCCTTTCGCACATCTCTGAATCCGTCGCCAAGAAGCACAAGCATTCAATCCCTCTTTCGACCATCACCATCGCACAGATTTCCGCCACGACGCAGCAAGCTCAGACCACTCAATCGCCTGCCGCAAAACACATTCATTTCCCGGACGACGATACTGATGACCCGACTATCCCTCTGGCATCTCGTCTCAAGACAGTGGAAGAAACAGTTCCGGACTGTTTTCTTTATGCTGTAAAAGGTGCAGTACCTGTCAATTTTTGCATTGTTGTCTCTACGATGCTGCTAGATGCTTGAGACTTGTATAGCTGCCCCAGAGACCCTACCACGCACGCGCGGCCCTCCCTATAAAGGATGCGTGCTTGGGAAGCTAGCCATATCTTTGTCTCAAGCTGCCATCCTGACGGTCGCTCGTTCTGCTGACGTACCCGCAAGATTTTCCTCAAGGATGAGTTGGTTCTCGCCGAAGAGCCCGGATTCACCGTAGTTACCACGGCTGCAACTGCCAAGGCTTCATTCCTTTCGCACACCGACGTCCCTCATACAGCCAGTCTTGTCCATTTTCTGCGTCTCCAATGATACCGACCTTCTTCAGATGTGCTTGGTCTCCTCGCATGAAACGCTCTTTTGCACACATCGACCGCTGAATGTCTGGCTTCGCCTAGGTGGCTCATGTCGCCGTTGTGGCATTGTTCCTGATGCCCATATCCTTTCGGCATTCCCGGCTAACTCGTCAGCTCCTCGTCGGATTCCCGTCCACCGTTCCTTCTTCACTAGGATGCCCCACTTCCTTTCGCACACGGAGACCACTGTCCAACCGGTCTAATCTGGTTGTCTCATGTCATCGTGGTTGCCCAAAGATTAAGGGAGTCTAAACAGGCTGCCTCTTACCTTTTCGGCTCTCGCAACACAGTTACCTGTCAGAATCCTGTCTGTCCATTGAGGAGTTGCCCCCCCGGCCTTTCGCACACGACCTTCTCGACACATCTCGCCTTTAAGCCGAAATCTCATTGAGATCCCCCCACTACTTCGCTTTAGTCTCCTTTCGCTCATGATGTCTACGGAATTCTCGGCTAACCTGGAATTACATCCCCATCAGTGAGCCAAAGATTCTCGTCTGCCACTCGCCCATATCATTTGTTGGACGTAAGAACCTCTCCTGACCACCTCCTAGGTTCATTCTCCTCCAGAATTTTCTACGTGTCAACACGTCAACCAGGAATAAAGATTTTTCTTTCATTTATCTCCTTGCGATGGGAATCGGCCTTTTGCTCATCGCCCTAGGCCTCGCACATTGTGCTTCTCCTACTGCTACTCTGCCCGTACACGACGTCTGCTGCACGCCCGGCAGAGACAGTGTCATGTCATCAAACAACGAAGACGTTTCCCTATTGCTACAGAATTGGAGTTTTCGCCGTGCACTCATCTCCTTACGATAGTAGCCACCCTTTCACTCATCACTCCAGCCACGGATGCTGTACGCTCTCCTACAGCAACTCCGACCGTCCGTGTCGACCGCTGCACGCCCGGCTTAGTCCGGGACGTTCATGTCGTCAATAACGAAGATCATTCTGCGGTGCAAGATGGCCAACGCACTACGCCACCTCCAGTCCTTTCCACCTTGGAAAGGGATTTACGGAAAACCAGACGCTTTCGGGACACCAACGAAATTCTGTCAGATTGGCCTTTCGACCATCAACTCTCCGTTCGATATCATCCACGTCCTCATACAGTGTATCCCATTGTGATGCCCACAACGTCGTTAATTCTGATTTTACCACTACACCAATACCTCTCCCATCGTGTATCTCGTCCGCATGCCGGGTCTCTACGCATGACTAAGTTACGTCTTCTGTGAGTCGTGAAAGCCGTAAACACCTTTCGCTCATCTCTAACCCCTCCGCCAAGACATGCAAGCTTTCTATCCTCCCCTTTCGGGCAACAACAACACACCGAAAAGGTAAGAGGCAGCCTGTTTAGGCTCCCTTAATCTTTGGGCAACCACGATGACATGAGACAACCAGATTAGACCGGTTGGGCAGTGGTCACCGTGTGCGAAAGGAAGTGGGGCATCCTAGTGAAGAAGGAACGGTGGACAGGAATCCGACGAGGAGCTGACGAGTTAGCCAGGAATGCCGAAAGGATATGGGCATCAGGAACAATGCCACGTCGCAGCAGGCCCAATCCACCCATAACGTCTGCCGCAAGACACTTTCATTTCCCGGACCATTACGCTGATGACCCGTCTATATCCCCTAGCAATGGAAGGCATAGTTCCAGCTACTTTTTATGCAAACCATCTATGCCTACCTTCACCCTAGTGATAATCAGAGGCCTCTAAACCAGCGTTGAACTTACCCTCTCTGCCCACCATGCCAGTCTCTCCACCCAAATCACTTTTCACACCGGTGGGCCCAGGGTCCCGTCACACAACGTCAAGACTCCTTTTGGTCATCCCACCGGGAATCTTCAGCCTCTCCACATCACCCTTTCGGCACCGCTTGCACCCCGTAACGCGCATCCCAAAAGGAGGGTCTCTCTCGTTCCCGCCTCTCACGCACAACGCGTTGCTTTGTCAACATTCTTCTTCAGGTTGTTAGCACCCTACAGTTTCAGACTTCCAGAATGGTGAAAACTCTTAAGCCTGTTTTACCTCCAATGAAGATCCCTACATAGGAAGAATCCCCTTGATTCAAGACCCTGGTTCCTGCAACTGTCCGGGATTACGCAATTCCAATCGGAAAGACCCCCACACTTCTGTGTGTCAAGTCCACCGCCAGTGCAATTATTTTCACAATCCTTGCCCGACTTTCCCAGTCTAAACCTTCACGTGTGGCTACTATCATCAAACTCCTCAAGAAGGCTGGAATTCATCAAGATGATGCCACCCGAATCGCTTCAAAGACCAGAGAATCAACAAACAGAATATGTGACAACCATTGGTCCAAATGATTTCATTGGTGTTTCACAAGGAAAATCAATCAAATCAATACATCTCTTCCCAAACTTTTAAGATTCTTCACTGCCTTTTCGACATCAACAAACTTAAAGGCTCAACGATCCTTGTCTACCGCTCAGCCCTAAACTCGGTATTCAAGGCAGCAGACATGACCAACCTTCTCGATGATTACCGAAAATCTGCTCTTCTCCGCTCTTTCGAAAATGACCGCCCAACAACGAGAAGACTTGTCAATCGTCCTACAATACCTAATGGAAGCCCCCTACGAACCAATGCAAGACAGCTCCCTTCACCTCCTTACCAGGAAAACTGTCTTCCTCGTCACACTCGCAGCAAGTGCCCGCTGTTCCGAAATCCAAGCCCTATCAGCAGACCCAGCCTACTGCATCTTTGGTCCAAACTTCTCTTCGGTAACCCTTCACCCAAGAGCAGGATTTCGAGCTAAGACTCAGAAACCATCCGAACCACCAAAACCCATTACCTTCCCAGCCCTCTCAACCTTGACAGGTGACAAGCCGGAACGTTTACTATGTCCGATCCAAGGACTCCGTTTCACAAGAACTCCGCACGAAGACATCCGTAGAGGCAGAAATCAACTTTTCATACCGGTAGACCTCCAAACAGGAGAAACCTCAGCGACCATGATCTCCCGCTAGATAAAGAAAACCATCGACAAAGCCGCATCCTGGCGTCACTCAACCACATTCACCTCCCACTACCTGAGGAACATGTCAAGAGAAGAAAAGGAACACACCGGCTGGGACCAGTCGTCGCAACCAGAACTGTGGTCAAGCCCCTTTAAGCACTCAGAACGAAGCAGAAGCAAGCCATCCCGGATGGAAGCAAGCAAGAACAACGGTCCTTTTCAAGGCCACCAAACCCTATGAACGAGATCCTACTTCCTGTTTCAACAACCTGTTCTGAATAAAGTGCAAATTTTTACTATAATAAAAATTTTTGGGGAAGCCTGCTTGCATCCCGGGGCGCCCCGTCAGATCGGTGCCCGCCACGACGTTTGACGAGGTTGACTGATAATGCTAAATTATCAGGTTAATACGTTTGGCAAACAAAGAAAGAACATTTTGCCGGGCCCCAGTCAGGCCGGCTAAATATGGTTTCTTTTTTGCCTAAAACATACTTAACCAAAGCCCGCCCTACCTCCCCTCTCGAGTCACCGCCTGACAGATTAAGAGGAAAATAAATGCCGAGACCGACTACGTTCTCGCTTATATAGAGAGGCTACACATACGCAGTGAGTCATGCAAGCAGGCGGCTACAAGCAACTTAAAAACCTCCAGGGAGACATTAATTGAGGACAATGTAATGCTAAATTATCAGGTTAAGTATGTTTTAGGCAAAAAAAGAAACTATTCTTAGCCGGCCTGGCTGGGGGCTGGCAAAATGTTCTCTTTACTGTCCTAAAATACTTACCTTAAGTAGCACCCACCATCCTCCCGGCTATCGCCGAACCCGCAGTATCCCGTGTGAAACATAAGATCGAAGCGAAGTGAGATTTATGGCCGCTATACGATTACGATTCTAGCGGCGGTTTAAACTAAACTTATAGCAATGAGATTTTAAACCAAATTTAAGTGTTTTAAATTGAATTCAGGCACGTGTATACAGTCACGATAAATAATGTTGTTTAGCGAAAGTTCAAACATTTCCTTACATCTGGTGTTCAAACAAGGCCCTTGTGTGTACGTTCTTGCTTCAAATACCACAAGAAACAGCAGAAAATAAACTAAATACCTAGCAAGATTTATACGTTAATTACACAACCCAGCTTTTTAAAAAAATAGTAAAACATTGTCAAGCCAGAAGGATGAAAAAAATTTTATCTTGGCCTCGTATGGAGGAAGGTATGATTTTTTCCGTCAACATTCACTTGTAAAATGTTAAGTTTTCTTTTGAGCACAAGTTTGCAAACAAATATTTGGAAATTACGTTTGAAAAAAAAATAAATGAACAAAATCACAATTTCCATCACAAAACTTCTAATTATTAAAAAATTTGTTTAAAAAAAAAAAACACTACTGCACGAAATTCAAGATGATCGGTCTCGTTGGAAAGCCAATATCCTGCTCTTCAAGCTAAAACCGCTAATGTGATTTCATAGTGGAGATAGTCAAAGGTGTACTGGATTTCCCGGAGTTGGGCACCACTGTAGGGGTCAGACGAATCTTAGACTATTCATTCGTTAAGAGCATATTCGAACAGAATATATACCTGAAAAATACTCACTGTTCAATAGCACTGATCCAGAAGTCTAAGGATTTTTACCCTAAAACCTGCAAATGTTAACTACCTTTACTGATTGGGTTCTTCAGGCACCCACACTCCTTCAAAACTCCCTCCTCATCACAGCACTATAGGCTGGTGTTGGCGCTGCTCATAGCCAGTTCTTCTCCATCTGTTTCTTCGTCCGTAGTTGGTGGTGTGGGGAGGAATTTCGCCCAGCTTGCTCCCAGTCTAGTTTTGAATTGAGATGTCGCCATGTTAGTAATCTTTTTATATGCCGGTACTTGCGTATTCAGCAACATTTCACTACACTGCTGAATACCCATGGTCAGGTGGCTCCAGGAGCACGCTGTCACTACTTCGGCCAATGGGGTACCGCACCCATATGCCCACTAGGGCGCAAGAGCTCGTAACTCGTGTGCTCTAATTTCAGGCGGGACGTTAATGTGGTTTGGGCCGGTCTCGTGTGCACGTCGAACCATTGCACAATTCCCTTTTCCCATCTGGAATGAGGCCAAACCCCTATTTAACACTTTAGCAGTGTCCGTATCACATCCAGAAATAGGAGAGTTACACGTTCCCCTATGGTCCCTTGACCAACGTCTGGGAGTTGCTTCCAGGGCGCATCCACATAATACCCAAGTCCCCACACCGGGCAGTGTAGACGGTCCTCATCTTCCGGTGGGATTAACTTTCCCAGGGCTTACATTGACAAAGGCTTGCTATTGTTCGCACGGAATGTGCCGGGAATGTCAGATGCACCCCCGACCAATCCTTAGCAAACCGGACATGTCCTCTGTCACGTGAAAGGCCTGCCCTGTCACCCTGACGAGCCGCGGAGGCCAGGGCCACCAAAAAAAAAACAGCCTTTCTGTGACAGACACAGCATAGAGGAAGACTTCACCAGTTCATATGGTGGCCCCTTGAGGCTTCGAAGTACAAGTGGGGGGGGGGGGGGGGTTTCTACAGAAGAAAAACCGTCACTTGCTTGGGGCGTGCAATCTCAAACGCTGTCTTCATCTTCGCGAGAATATTACAGGAGACTGCTTTAGGGATGGGCGACACGGCAATATTTCGGTACTATCGCGATAGACAACACACGCGATAGTGTTATCGCAATGCTTTTCGTGTTTCGCGGTCATCGCTGCTTTGAGCTCATTTTGGCCGTTTCCATCGGCGCTAATCATTGACCGACTTTGAAGTTCAAATACACCATTTTAATCGTATTTTCGCCAGCTTTCCAGTGGTGCAAGCCATAAGTTTCTAGTTGCAACCGTTCTGAAGTTATTTCTAATAAACCATCTAAACTACATTTTAAACAAACATGGCCTCCAAACGGATAACAAAAAATTGCTACTCACTGCTGAATTTTAACAGGACTAATGGTACAACATAAAGTGCTTGTCTGTTGGTTAATTAATACAACATTTTCACATCTTAACGAGTCACTCAACTGTGCAAAAAACGTTCGGATTGCGTACACTGTTTTTTTTTTTTTGTGTGGAATGTCCCTATTGTGGGTATGGTGTACCTGGCGAGTGCGGCTCGTATGGTATTTCAAATACGTAAAACAATCGAAAGTACTTATCATTTCGAAAAAAGAAGAATACGTGTACATTTATATTTCATAATTTTGTACTAACATGACACTAACTATGCCTATTATGTATGCGCATCTAGGCCTAGTCATAGTATTAGTAGGCCTAAATATGTACCGTAAGTAGGCTTACTGTAGGAAGAGAGCTGTTATAACCTTCTGAACAAACCAAGACAGCTTGTCCTACACGTTGAGAAGTATCGCAATATCGCATATCAAGATGCTGCAATAATCGCATAGTCGAGACGGAACCGAAATGATGGATCAGCGGTAACCTTCGATGGTGCTCGGTGCTAAGCCGTTCACAAACAGTGCACAGTTCACGAGGGGGTCCACAAGGGTCGCAGTTGCTCCAACCGCACCACTCGACCCTCTTCTGCCACTTTACATTGCAGTTCTGCGATGACTCCCAAAGACACCCCATGAGCCTCGCTGCCACTCCTGTACGAAAACCTTGCTTCCAGAAATGTTCCATCAGAGTAACCACCCTTGAAGATCGAGGATGGCAGGGTTTGGATGTGCCGTCCGCTCTTGGTGTTGTGTGAGGGAACGATCTGTGATGGTCATGCCTCAGTGGTTCCTCGGTCATTTCCATCACCTCAGTGAACCATGGTGCTGCCGGCCAGCATGGTGCGACAAGAATGAGTCGACCTCATGATAGTCGTATTTAGTTCAGACTTCTGGAGCAGCCGGAACGTGTGGAAATGGCGACACCAAGCATGGCAGTTGGTTGTTGGCTCCCGTTGCGAACAAGTCAAGGGATGGTTCCCCCTGAGCTGTGCAATGATCATTTGCACTTGGGTAGCTGGTTTGAGTTTCGACGCCACCTTGTTGAGATGTTTGGGCAGTTTATGCACAAACTCTTCTGGAGGTTCACCTTGCTGCTTGGTGGTGATGACCTATGCCAAGTCTAGGAACAACGCCTGGCACACTGCTGGGTCCAGTCTCCATCCTGTGGTCGGTATTTGGGCACTCCTGGCACAGTTCGCCCGCCCATACATTCAGGGTTCCCACTATGTGGCGAGGTAGCAGAACGATCCCGAACAAGACGCACGTTCGAAAAAGCCTCAATGTCTCCTCCACTAGGGATCTGGAGTGGGTCCCACCTCCTCTCCCGATACGCGCCACCGCTGTGGTATTGTCGTGCGTTGCATTATCAGACCTTTCCCCCGGAAATCGGACGTAGTTGGGCCTGGATCTTAATTTTTCCAACAAATGTTGTGAAGGATGTTGCATTTCGCTATGTCCACCAAAGCGAAATGCATTCGGAAGTTTCCCGTGCGGTCTGCGTCTGACATCAGCCTTTTGAAGGTTTCCCTAAGGGCTTGACTGGCTGCTTCCCAAGATGTTAGCTTGGTAATCATGGCCTGCTACCAGACCTGATACTTGCCCTGAAGGCACCGCAGCAGTCTAGACGGAAAAGTTTTCTTCAATAGGCTTACCTTCGAGTTCTGCCGATATGATGGCTAGCCATTCTGAAAGATTTTTAAAAATTTTGTCAGGAGTGGGGTTTGAACCAACAACTTTTCCACGAACAGAACTGAAGTCTGGCACCTTTGACTACTCGGCCATCCTGACGGACTGTGCTATCTCCCAGTGGTATTCGCTTGAATTTCGTTCCATGCTGCAAAGTAGGAAAACATGTCCACCTGTGGAGCAGTAGTACTTGTTTGGTTGCTACAGTCATGCAAGGCATAATAGTTCAATTCAATTGGTAATGACACTCATGAATTGCTCAAGTTGGTAAAGCATGAATCATATGCACCATTCAAATAACTTGGCTTTCGTCCCTTTCAATTTCTTATTCAACATCACTGCACTCTTGAATGCTATAAAAAATGGTTGCGTGAGGTGCTAACCCGTCGTTCTGGTTGCGTGAGGGTTGAAAAAGAACAAATCTCCACTCGAAGCGAAGTTTAGTGGTCGATCCATTGAAAAACCTAGTTTTAAAATTTGAAATCACAAAATTTCCAAAATGGCGTCGCTTGGAAGTTGATCCGATCCACCAGGATGAACGGGTGCAATGATACATGGCTTCGTTAACGGTTACACATTCATGGATTTTCGTTGAAACTTGTTAAAAACCTCGTCAAAAGTTCTGTTTTACGCTTAGTATGTATGACACCAAACAAAAAATGAGCTGCGCTCGCTGATCAATGAGCAACAAGTAATTTTTAGCATTGGGGATACCCTGGGACTACTTTCTTCTAGCGTGTCAATACTGCCCATAGGTGCTTCGGCTGCCTCGCAGTCGATCATTCACGTGGTTGCCATTCCAATTCCTTCCGGACCAAACGGTGACACGTATCCACTGCCCGCGGACAACTCATGGTGACCTTGTAGCAACACTTGGTGACTCAGTGGTGACACATGGCGTCTCTGCGATTCTGCTCCATTTTCCACGACTTGGCGACTCTTTGTCTCTGTTAGTGCTACGTATGTCGCCAGCGGAGACACCGTGGGTTCGGTTAAAAAACCATCCTGCACTCATTTTATCAATAGCTTTGCAAATTTGGCCCACTGGCACTTGCCTTTGTTGCTGGATTCGCCGAATCACGGACAGCACCGTATTCGACGTTCTTTCACGCATCAGCGACTCATTGTCGCTGTCGGTGCTACGTATGTCGCCAGCGGCGACACCGTTGGTCCGGTTAAGAAACCGTCCCGCACTCTTTTTATCCACCTGCAAATTCTGTCTCGTGCATTTGTTGCTGGGTTTGCCAAATCACGAACAGCGCCCGTGTTCGACATATTGTCTATTGACTTACGCCTCGCACCGCTAGTTCCCCCAACTTGGGACCCCAACTTGGGAGTGGTCGTCCTATTTTTTTACTACATCTCCACCACCTGCTTTCCTTACCGTTAAGTATGTGTCACTCTTCTTCCATGGTGTGTTTGCACGATTTAAACGTCCGTTCCTGCAAATTGCTTTGCACTTAGCGTCGGATTCCCTTCTTGACACCTTAGGCCGTTGAAAAGTTCATAAACTCAATGTTTTCCTTACAAAACACACAGCGCGAAACTCGCACGAGCATCTACGATGTTGTGCTCGAAAATGTGATGAGGGTGAATAGGTGGGGGGGCGCTGACGTCAGAGGGAACGTGCAGCGCACCCGGCAGAGAGGGAGAAAAGTTTATAGAGAGAACATAAAATGGGGATTTTAGTTCATAAACGAGCAGTATAAAGCATAAAATAGTGATTTTAGCAACATTACTGAAGGCAAGTATTTGCAGGAAGTAAGAAATTCCGAATCACTAAGCTGTATGAGCAAGCATCTTGAAGTAAAGTGAGTTTTTTGGAAGTGTGTTTTTTGTTTTTGTTAAATAATTTGAGAACGACTGAAGCTATCGTTCTGAACTTAGCACCATTGGAGAGCTCTCGAAAAAACGGAAAAAATGGTGTATTGGGAACATACAAACGCACAATTTTTGGCGAAGATGTCGCAAAAACCGATATTTGACCAAAACAGTTAGCAGATACCAATCCGATATCGCTAGTATCGGTGCTGATACAGATAGATGCCAATATCGGTATCGGACGAGCCTTAACGTTTACACAATATCTAGCAAATTTTCGACAGCATATAATCAGCGGATGGTAGGACTGTGTTCATTCAGGCAAAGCTTTTGAGACTCGATCACGGCATCCTCATTAGTAAGCTGCTGGCCTTTGGATTTAGGAACTTGACTGTTTCCTGGATCCAGTCATACTTGTCTTCAAGGAAACAACGTGTTTAACTGCGAGGAGCTTTTGCACCTTGGCTCTCTATCACCACTGGAGTTCCGCAGGGGTCATTTTTGGACCACTTCTCTTTAATATTTTCATGTCTGACTTGTCTGCCAAACTGCAAGTTTGGAACATCAGCTATGGCGACGACTTTAAACTGCTTGAATACGCCAATGATCACTTTCTTCAACTCGGTCTCAACTTTGTGTAAATCCTGGGAAGTGCAAAGTTCTCCACTTTGGCTATAACAACAGCCACAACAAATTTTATCTATCTGGCCAGCAGCTAGAGCAAGTTACCTATCGCAGAGATCTTGGTGTTATCGTTGACAATAAACTTGATAATGTCACCCGCAAAACTTTCCGCAAAGCTCACTAAGTCTTAAAAAAAATTCTCCTACCTTGATTCCCACATCTTTGCCATGCTTTTTAAAACTTTCATATGTCCTATCCTTAACAACTGTTCATAGGTTTGTCGCCCTTGTTATTCCTCTCACCTTGACAAACTTGAGACGTGCCAGCATAGACTCACCAAATGGTCTCCAGCTGTCTGTAAACTTACTTACTTGCTATGCTATTCTTACCGGCCAGCTTCTTCATATTGATTATTCCAATTTTCTTTTCTTCTTAGACCTAACAGTACTCAAGGAATTAATTTCAAATTGAGAGGAACATAAACCCGGCTCGATAGTAGACAACGCATTTTCTGTAAGCGGGAATTCTCTGCCGGATTCTGTTGTTTCAGTACCCAACCTGCCTTGATGCGTGGAGGAGATACCTTCGGGTTCTTTTCAGGGGGGTGGGGGAGTGGGTGTCTTTGAGCTTAGCTCGACACCATCGTCTTTATTTTATCTGTCTGCTTCAGGTAGTTCTCTTCTCGCTACTACAGCGATGTTTGTAGTTTTGAAATTTGGCGCTTGCTATAGCCCTCTGTAATGGTGTTGCCGTTCATTCCAATGCTTCCAGAGCTTAGCACTAAAGTCTTTGTTGACTAGATGACTAGTACTGGGGTGCGACGATCCTTGTAAAATCATAATTTTGGCATTATTTCTTGCTTGTTCCTGGATAGCCATGGATTCTAGACCACACAAATGCAAGTCACTGTTGTATTTGAAACCAGGGGCCCTAGTCTCGAGTTGCGCTTTTCAAATCGCGTGCGGTTTTACCAAAAAGTGCGGCCAAAATCATAGCTCGCCCATTCGATCGCACGTGACTTTTGATAAAACCGCATGTGATTTGAAAACGATCAGGTCGCGATTAAGCCTCCTGGAGAGTTTTAGTATTTTTCCAGTCAATAGGATGTTCAGTCTCCATGCAACCACATATATAGGCAAGACCAGGAAGGGAATCCTCACGAGAATGAAACAACACCACGCAGACATGAAAAATAAGACTGAGACGAGTAGCATAGCCACCCACTGCATGGAGACTCTGAACATCCTACTGGACTGGAAAAATACTAAAACTCTCCTGGTTTCAAACTTAAGGAATGACTTGCATATGTGTGGTCTAGAATCCCAAGCTACACAGGAATGCACAAGAATAAACTCCAAAATTATGAATTTACAAGGACTGTTGCACTCCAGCATTAGTCATGTAATCAACAAAGACTTTAGCGCTAGGCTCGGCTCTGGAAGCATTGGAATGAATGGCAACACCATTACAGAGAGCTACAGCAAGTGCCAACTTTCAAAACCACTTACGGCGATGTAGTAGTGAAGAAAATGAACTACCGAAGCAGACAGATGAACACAGTCTTACCTTCCACTGATTATATGCTGTCGAAAATTTGCTAGACATTGTGTCAACAAATAGACTTTTGAAAATGAGTGTGGTAGATAATGAACGAATAGTTCCAATCTTTCTAATTTTGTAGTAACCAGGTGAAAATGGCTTGATTTTCATCCAGTGGCCCAGGCTACAAAAGAGGATTTACGACAAGCCATGGTGCCGTCCGTTTGGTACCATTTCCTGAGTGCATGCCAGTTTTCAAAATTATAATTTAGCAGTTTTGCATGTAAATTTGACGTAAGTTACAGTATACAGGGTGTAACTGAATGGTCTGTACAAACTTTGAGGGTGTGGTGTATGACCAAATATAAGACAAATTCCTATACACATGAGTCCGGAAATGAACCCATTTTTAGTTACAGCCTCCCAGTTCGGGGTAAAAAGTTTACAATTTTTCATAACTTCCACCTAAGTT
>JAHWFP010112148.1:0-10242 GCA_023313725.1 Lithobius niger
TCAGCAATACTTGAAACGATTGACATGTAGCTATTTCGAGCTTGCTTAGCTTCTTGAGTTGTTCGACATTCTGGTAATTTCGTAGGAGGAAAAAATGGGAGGCTAAAAAATAAGGAATACAATTGTATAAAACAACATCGGAAAAACAATGAATGGGATAATTACCTCACTGAAGTTGGTTCGGCAATCAAAGCAATCATATCATACATTTAAAGATTGCATACCATCATAGCATTACTTTGTAGTCAGCATACCATGAAAATGACAAAAAAATCACTAAATCTTCCACCCCAAAAACAAGTAATGAATTTTTTCCACTTGTGAACACATTTATGGTTTATCCAATTCCTTGATGGAATTGTACCCACATTTTCAGAGAGAGTACTGAGATTTATTTCATAGTTATAAAAGAGTAACAACCTTGCCATAAGTGCCACTAAACATTGCACCTTTAAACTAGGTTTAGTTTAGTTTTCACTAAGAATTCTATAGAGAAATTTTGTTTTCTTTCCGAAAAACGACCATCATGGTCTACTTACATAGAAAAAAACAAGAATTAACAAGAAACAAGAATTATTTATACACATCGAAACTATACTATGCTGGCACTTGCTCCTTTATTTCACACACCTTTCAGTAAATCAAACACGAAAGTTGCATGCTTCATTTTAAAGCTATAGCGCTTTTGAATTTGGCACTGCTAGATGGAGTTAGCTGCAATGTTACTTTTGCAAGCAATAAGGGGGCAAGTGCCATTTGCCACTAGGCTCTTGCAAGCAATAAGGTGGCAAGTGCATTTGCCGCTAGGCTATTGCAAGCAATAAGGTGGTAAGTGTCATTCGCCGCTAGGCTCTTGCAAGAAATAAAGGGGCAAGTGCCATTTGCCGCTAGGCTCTTGCAAGCAATAAAGGGGCAAGTGCCATTTGCCACTAGGCTCTTGCAAGCAATAAAGGAACAAGTGCCATTTGCCGCTAGGCTCTTGCAAGCAATAAGGTGGTAAGTGTCATTCGCCGCTAGGCTCTTGCAAGCAATAAAGGGGCAAGTGCCATTTGCCGCTAGGCTCTTGCAAGCAATAAAGGGGCAAGTGCCATTTGCCACTAGGCTCTTGCAAGCAATAAGGGGTCAAGTGCCATTTGCCGCTAGGCTCTTGCAAGCAATAAGGTGGTAAGTGTCATTCGCCGCTAGGCTCTTGCAAGCAATAAAGGGGCAAGTGCCATTTGCCGCTAGACTCTAGCAAGCAATAAGGTGGCAAGTGCCATTTGCCACTAGGCTCTTGCAAGCAATAAGGTGGCAAGTGCCATCTTAAAACAATGACAACAATGGCATCCATGCATAACAAAGACACTCCAAATGTTGGGAAAACATCGTGTTAACATAAAGCAAATCAACAATCTGAGGAGGGTTCCACTCTTCAAACGAGGAGTGACCATGGGAGATTAAAAAACTGAAATGTTAACCTAAAAAGGAGTACCGATGGGCACTTACACCCTTTTTAAGTCCTTAAAGTAGACACTTATCCCGTTATTATTTTTCATTTTGTATAAAAACATCAATTGCATTTTTTATTGCTTTAATGGAGCTTTATTGTTATCGTAGAATATTGTTAATATTGTAATGCATAAGTCTGCAAGTTTTATTACACTGGTGCTGCATAAATTTATGACTGAATACTGTTCTCTTGTGACAAATTTACTTTTTGGCACTTACCCCCTTATTGATGGAAGCGACAGATTTACAGGGCAGTATGAAATGAAAACGACCGTCGACCCCTCCCCACCTTTCCCCCTTGCATAACCCCACTGTGTGGTAAGATTTTCCCCAACGGGCTCCCCAGGTATCCCCTGTCTCCTTCAGCCTGAGTGGTCTGCATACCCTCATCCCTACTCCCCCCCCCCCGCCCGGCTTGGAACCCAAGGTGGTATTTGGTCAGTAAATAGTGTTTTCAATGGAGGGCACCACTCTTATTCTCAGTGTGGCTGAATTGCCTGTTTCTCCGTTTTGATACAAAGTGCGATATATCTGCAAAAACGATTGTGCATGTAGTAATTGTTACTCAGCCAACTTTGAAACTATTCAAAGTACTTGGGTGGGTGACCTCCTGAGAATCCATTCCGGGTGTTGCAGACATAGGGCCTTAGGGCTTCGTCGGGCAGATGACCGGGTGCGGTTAACGCTCGCTAAAATCCTTTGACCCTTTGAAACTATTCAACTCGGCTGTAATAGCCAGCATTAAGGATGAATAAATAAATAAATAGCCAGCATTGTTGAAGCAATGTTTCGTTCGTTATTGATTGTTTCAGACACATTGTCAGCTGGTCGTCTCTTTCATTTATGTTGTAGAGTGGTTGTATGCTTAGCCATAGTGTGTAGGGTGTATGGCTTCGGGCCAAGACCCTGCATAAAGACTGAATCAATCAATATTTCATATTAATTCATGATGAGTTTGCTGTGTGCATCTCATTCCAACTAAGCGCATTATATACAGGGGGTTTTAAAAAAAAAAGGTTTAAAGAGTTTAACGAGCGTTAACCACTCCTGGTCATCTGCCCGAAGCCCTAAGGCCCTATGTCTGCAACAGCCAGATTCCCAGGCGGTCACCCACCCAAGTATCAATCCAGCCCAATGCTGCTTAACTTCGGGGATCTGACGAGAACCGGTGTTTCCAGCACTGCAAGGCCGCAGACAGGGTGAACCAAAATTATGTATGCATTGTTGTTTGAAAGCAGCAATGACCACGTTTGCAACAATGCCCTTCCTAAAATGAAACGTTAGCTATAGCAGGTGGTGTAGTCTAGAAAAGGCATTGTTACAAGCAGAGCTCAACAAAGCAGATCTCAACAAACAATGCGTACAGAATTTTGGTTCACCCTGCCTACTGATACGTTGTACGGATGGTAATACGTAATAATAAAAGTAGAGGGATAACAATGAATTAACAATGGCAACTGTTGACAATAAACAACAGAAAGAAGAGACGGCTGCAAAGCTTCAACGAACTGCTTTGGTTGAAAACTTCAGTAAACAGGAGGCATGGTAATCGTCACGTATTGTTGCAAATAACATTGTTTGCGGTCTGGTGATTATTCCCAGGGTGACCGCCTGGGAATCTGGCTGTTGCAGACATAGGGCCTTAGGGCTTCGGGCAGATGACCAGGAGTGGTTAACGCTCGTTAAACCCTTTGAACCTTTGAACCCTTTGATTATTGCAATAAAGAGTGGCAAGCATTAATGTGATAGCGCTACCTTAAAGGTAGGGAAAAAGGGAACCAGGGGGGAGCATAAAATGGAACAGTGAAGTGGAACAGGGCGAGGCTGCCCCACATTGGATGATGAAATGCAGTGGATCCTAGTACTGCTACACCATAGAGAACATCGTAAATTCTAAACATCGTAAATATGGTTTTTCGATCAGTGTCCTTTGGTTGAAGAACCCTGATCGAAAAACCACGATGGGGCTAGTACACTCGAAGTTTTATGATAAACATTAAAATGGCAAATAAAATCTGATGTCAGTTAAGTTGAGCGTTTAAACACTCATCTCCTTTCCAGCAAATTTCCTCGACCTTCAATCTCGAAAAATGGAAAATAAAAAGTGGTAAAACACACAAAATTTCACAGAAGCAATAGATCAGTGACAATAACGTCATATTATTTTATATAGCTCTATGTTGGAGCCAGTAACTGGGCTCTCTGCAAGGGGCACTGGGAGGAGGGGGAAGAAGGGCGTCTTACTGAAGCCAATGCCGTTAGAGTGGATTTCTTAGGCCTATAACGCGCGATTTTTGTTGTAGGAGAAAAAAAAATCATTCTTTTAAGCCTAAGAAATTCGCTCTCAAAGCACTGTCTTAACTAGAAATACCGTTGTTTTTCCCTCCATTTTAATCTAGTGCCACTTGTAGCTATCCCCTCCAGAGTCCTGCTAGGAATTTAAAGCGTTAATTTCTGCCTAAATGACGTAACGAGGTAGGACCTCCAGGACACTGAAACATTTCTTTGGGTAGGTTCGTTAGGAATGTAGAACTGGACCCATTTCACCGAGATCTACCTTGTAAAGTAAACAAACCAAAAAAGAATATAAACATAAAATGAAATAAAAAAAATCCAATGTGAATTTAGGCCAGTGCAAACATAACTGTGTCAGAATTGCATATTACACTTGATAACCCAGTGAAAATAGCACTGGCATGCAGTTAAAACCCTTGGGGCGGAAGGTGGGGGAGGGCTGGTAATGATAATACTTTCTAACTTTGTTTTACTCTACTTAATACCATTAATTTGGTTGACCCCCTCCCCCCTCCCCCCAAGTAAAAATTATTGTGTGTACTCTTTCACACCTATCCTGTGTATTCTACCGTCATCTGTTCAGTTCTAAAAAGTAGGCATACTTTGAAACTGGCTAGAAACGGGGTGTCAGAGAGATATAATTTGCTTTGTGGTATGCTTGGACAGGTTTGCCTAATTCGGTGAAGTTCGGGCACTCAAATTGCACTTCACAGATGAAGCATAGAAATTTACGGCTCAGCAGTGAACAAACTCGTAGAAAAATTCAAATTATAGTTGGCATTGCAATCCCCGGACGCTACAACAAGTGTGTGTACTATTTATGAACAAATTCGCATTTATTTTACTGACAATTTCATCCTCTTCGGAAGACACAACATACCTGCAGTTGAGAGATGTAAGAAGTTTGCGGTCAAAACATTTCTTGCGGCACTCAATAAAAGATTCCGTAGACACGCAAGGGTTGACAGGAGTGCTGTGATATTTAACCTGAAAATGAAGAGAAAAGTCCTCTCGATTCAGTTAGGAACACAGTATAGGCGTCAACTTTGGAATTTTCCTTGCGTCGTTTCACAAAAGGTCAGCTGGGCTTAAGAAACTTGTGTCCTGGAACACGTTTGAGTGTTGCGGGGGTTATGGGGTTGGAAACATTTGAACTGCGTAGATTAAAATTTGACCTTCTGCTTATTTTTAAGCTTTTACATAGTTGTCTTTCTGTTGTTATGTCATTCTTCGATGTTGGTTCTGCGAGTGTAACGAGAGGTCACTCATGGACATGTAAGGTTTCCCCCAGTCTAGACTAAATTGCCGTAAAAATTTTTTTGCGATCAGAGTGATTCCGGCTTGGAATTCACTGCCGGAGGAGGCAGTGTCCGCACGAACAGTGTCTGGTTTTACACATGTACTGAACGGTTCTCCCCTCAACATCTTTCTGAAAAGGAGGCATTAGCCAAATTCCTAGTGTCTTTGGTACTGGTATTAGTGGCTATCAGCCCTTCCATTTCCCCTCCACCTTCTGTGGCAAACTCTATTATACTCTAGTGTCAGTTAGACGATGGCGTTCGACAACAATAAGATAACACTTTCGGTGTTTTCCCGAGTGGCGAGGCCACGAGTGAACGAGCCATTGTTGCATTAAAGCGACAATGTTAGCTCATTGTTGCCGAACCATTGTCAAACACATTTGTATAACAACGATTTGCCTTGTTAGTAACCGAGCCATTGTTGTGCTTGTATAACGAGCCGTTGTTAGCGGAAATGTTCTTTGCTCCTACTCCGTTTTTAAAACTCTTAATAACTGCATTAAAACAATGCCTTATTTGTTTATTTTAATCAATTTTAACTCTTTTCTTCGGGTAATGCAATAAATGTATTATTTTGGAAACATTGATATGTAATTATTGATACGTAAACATTGCTAGCGGTAGTAGATTTACTTACATAATAAAAACCAAAGGCCTTAGTTTTCTTTCTTAAGTAAGGCAACGGTTTCATTGTTGCAGCTGTGTGTCACCTGATATAAATCCGCTGCTGCAACAATGGTTCAACAATGAAAGAATTGAACAATTATTATTATTACATAGCTCTTGATGTTTGAAGGCTATACGCTGACTGTGGACTCTTCAAGAATCAAGATAGTTGCCTCCTTGATTTTTTTACCGCAATGTCTAACGACATATGAACGAGAGGTCAAGAAAGGTCAGACGTCGTGTTCGATTCCATTATTTCAAATGTTCGTTAATTTGAAAAATTACGGACATGGTCGCCATTATGAAACGTAATTCCATCACAAGAAAAGCTTATTAGAGAAAAGCTATGACGTATGCTGACAACTGTTTCTCTTCTAAAAACGGTGATGAGGTTATGGCCTAGTATGACCTTTGAGTTCGAGGCTTCATAAAAATGCTCTTTCGCCAGATAACTACACGATTATGAAAAAAAATTAAGTACAATTAAAACAGAATACAGTAATTACTAGATTACATAACATAAATAAATAAATAATATTAAACAAAATAGAATATTTGAAGCTCTGTCACTATTTTCAAATGCTTTTGCAACAACCTGGGCAAGAATATATTCATGCTATATGATGTTGACCAGGATACGATAGAGATGGTTGAATACAGAGGTATGCAGTACACAAATTTCTTCGATGGCGGCGTAAGTCATTACTATTTTGCAGCGGGTGGCATTATTCCAATAAGCATGCAGAATAAATAAGAATTAAAACTAAAGGTACACATTGCTTTTCACTATGCGATCACGCAGAAATTCATAGAACATGATTAATGAATTAAGAGCAACTAGCCATATCGTTCGCTTCGCTTACTCCATTGGCGTCGATCCAAGCTTCATGTAATTTCTTTGATTCCAAGAGCATCACAAAATCAATGTACTGATTTTTACGACGCAACCTATGTACAAATGTTGATCACAGTTCGTTTATCATAAACGACCTAAAGGCGTTTCGACCTAAAGGCCAGTAGCAAATTGTTGAAAACCAATTTCTTGTTGACATGCCACTTTATTACCCAACTTCACGGTAGCGGAGTTGAGTCTAATACACAATTTAAAAAAAAGGACTGATATCATATCAAAAACCAAAGCTGGTAAAATGGGCCGCCAAGTTCCGAATGGTTCGACCCTTCAAAGGAGTGATATCAACACACCAAAACATTCGCCAACTTAATCGCACCGAATACTAATTTGGACGTTAAATGAAAACTTGAACATTGCTACCGAAAGTAGCAATGTTCTAGTTTTCATTTAATCTTCGTACTATTAAGCGGTGCGATTAATTTGGCGAATGTTTTGGTGTGTTGATATCCTCCTTTGAAGGGCCGAACCATTCGGAACTTGGCGGCCCCTTTTAACAGTTTTGGTTTTTGATATGATTTAATCTACATCATCCAAACATACAATTTGTTCGTTTGCATGTTTGTACGTCTACTCCTCCAGAAGTAATCCTCTACGTAGGTGAGAGATGAAAGGTTGAGAGAGCAAAGCGAGACGACACACATTGAAAATGTTTACTTTACGTGGCAATCGCTCGCTTTGCTCTCTCAATCCACGCACCACTGTGCTTCAGAAACACCCTTTTAAAACCATGTCTATCATTTTTCCATGCGTCAAGTCAGTTGATACAAAACCAATTTTAAGATCGATACGTGGTAAGTTGCAAAATACGTCGTCCTTTTAGGTTATTTTTTGAGTGCACCCTTTCCCAGATCATTTCGCTTCGCTCGAGGAGATTTACATGAACTAACTATGACGTCATGAACAAACATCATGAGGATAAGAAAAAAAAGTTCGCGTTACTTTCTTCAGGTTATTTCGCGTATTTGAGGGCCATAATATCAACGTGCAGTGATGAAAATAGGCCTAACCGAAGCGCAATTTAATCATCTTTCGTTTGGTCCTACTCCCATCTTTGTAGGTGCTTTGGTTCCAGAGGAGTAGAGGCACAAACACGCACGCACGCACGTACATCATACGTCATTAATGAGGTAGCTTACCACTTGATAATGAGTACATCACTCATATGACGTCACTGACTGATTTGATTTGATTTGTTGAGCAGCTTTATCCAAAGGATATTATCAGCCCCGGTGGAAGAGAGTCGACGACTAAAGGGGCAATTTAGCTGGAGAAATCCAAGCGAAAAATCCATTCAGGATCTTTGTCATACGATGTTATGGGGAGTAACTAAATGACGTGAAGCTTGGATCGACAACATTGGAGTGGGCTAATCCGGCTAGTAATAGATTATTATCATAAGCCTATCATTATTTGTTGTGCCTGAATGAAACGAAATCAGGTTTCACTCACCTTTTGTTTAATCATGTTTATGCCTTGTTTTGTTCTTCCGTAGTAAACATCTTTCTTTGTTATGTCAAGCAATTCTTCGTCTTCGGCCAAAAGGTACACCTGAAGTAAAAATAATAAAAACATTTCAGGCCACCCTTTTTTCCCGGTTTGTATAATATTTAGTTCTCCATTCCCATCTTGTAAATAATTCTTTGACCTTTTCAATGCAAAGCATGTTTTAACCAGTCCATAGAAAGATTTTCTTAAAAAATGCAACAATTATTTTAATCGTGTGTCTCACGTTAATCACACTCTAATGTGACATTTCTAAAGCAATGCAATTCTACATACGCCCGTCTGAGGTCGCACGCTTTTTGGCAAACCTTGTAGGACAGACAGGACGGCAATAAATTGCGGGCTATTAAAGGCGCTGTCCAGGAGCGGCACTCGGCGTGTCGCCGCAGTCGCCGTGAAGAGGTGGTGTTGGCCCGTTTGCGCATTGGTCACATCCGACTTACTGTTTCCTTTTGTGGGGGGTGACCATCCTGACGACACATGAATTAAAAAAGACGAGGATGCCAGCAAACTAAGCTGTTTTTGTAACCTTTAGTTAAATAAATAAATATATATATACAGATACAAACCTATTTACGTTGCCTTTTGGACTTAAATAATGTCAGACTACCTGATTGTGAAATTGAACCAACGACCTTTGACACCAAAGGCGTAAGTTCTACCGCTGAGCCATAGTGATACGGCCTAATTCCACGCTCAGGCAGTCCGACATTGAAGTCCAAAAGCCAACGTAAATTGGTTTGCATCCATATATATTTAACTGTTCTCCAGCCCATTTGGCTTTCCATCCACTTTAATATAACCTTTAGTGGTAGTGGAGGGGGGGGGGTGTTGTGTTGCCCAGTCCCAGTGGAGGAAGCCGATATTGGTATAGATTTGGTGCGAAAGAAGATAAAGAGAGAGCATTTGTAAGCACATTTTGTCTTTTTGGCACATAATTCCAATTTCATGTCAATGCGTTTAAATAAAGCACCGCGAAAAATGCAAGCATTACATATCTACGCAGCGTACTGACGTTACATTTACTTCTATAATCCAAAAAGGTAACTGCTACAACAGAAATGTGTAAACATGCCATGCTTACAGCCGTACCCGGCTGAGAATTGCAACGGCTTTGTCCGTCCGTTGTTTTTTTTTCAACTTTGCAATGGTACCAGATAGAGACGACCACGGTTTACAACGTTAGATTCAGTGTCAAAGGTTAGTTAAATAACATGGCAAATTAAAACATCGTTGCCTCCTTATAGCTAATAGACTTCTTCGTCGTAACTAAATTAAATATTAACATTTGATCGTCGAATTAAAATCTTAAGGATAACACGCAGCCGTTTAATCAAAAGGATTTTACCTTCGTTTAAAATAGTCTCGTCCCATTGTTGCATGAATGAATAAGCTTACCGTCGAACCAAATTCTCCATTAGGCCTGTCTGCTACTTACGAAATTGAAACTGCAGTTAAAAGGTTAGGCCTAAAATCACGTTATCACGGCAATGTCAAGTTGCTATGAGCCGTTGCTGGCTTCAACAGCAACTCTGCCGTCACTTCCGTACTTACCACTGATCTATATAGGCTATGTTGCGCGTTACGTTGTAACACTGTGACTGTGTGCCCGGAGGTGCACCGTTTTGCAACAATGATTAGGCTTACTATACAAGCCAAATCTCCGTTATCTGCTACTGACGAAATTAAAGCTGCAGGTAAAAATTAGGCCTAAAAGCTGACAATTGTGCCTAAAATGTATAATAATCTTAAAAGCTAACACATATTTAACCAGCAATTCTGATGGTTACTGCTTTTAGATTATATAATAGAGATAGCTGTTGCAATGCGTGATAGAGAATTGCACCTCAACATTGGAAGTGGCAGAACTGTACAGAAGACCGGTTGTGACTTAGGTAGTCGCTTAGCCGCTTGTTTATCAATGGTTTGACCTTGTTCCGTTTTAATTAATCTTTCAAAGGACGAAAATCCCCTTTTTTCGAATGAAATAGCTAAGCGGGTTGCACTTACCGATCGGGCATCCATGCCACACTCCGCAAATTTTTTCATCTCTGGACTTATCCAGAAAACAGTCAA
>JAHWFP010112211.1:1332-13929 GCA_023313725.1 Lithobius niger
GAAAGGCTATGGGAGATACAAACAAAATGGTTATTTGCACCCATTCCCAAACACATTTTAAATTTCAAGGAATGCTTCTTTTTTAAAGTTGAGTTTCGTAGTCTTGATGATCTTTTTACTTTGAGTGGAGTAGGTGAGGGTGGAGACTTTATGGAGTTGAAACCGCAATGAAGTGAGGAAGATAAAGAGAATGAGGAGTTAAATAAATCTAGAAGCAAACCTATTTACGTTGCCTTTTGGACTTGTATGTCAGGCAGTCTGACATATAAGTCCAAAATGCAACGTAAATAGGTGTTTGCATCAGTATTTATTTAACTCTTGTGTGAGCCTTTGGCTTTTTCATCCGTAATTCTTATTTCACGTTTAAGATTGGTAGTCTAGAACACCCCCTTAAACTTACAGCAGTGGCACTTGAGAAAGTATGTACTTAAGTATATACTTTGCTCGCAAATGCAGTATTTACTCAAGTTACGTGGACTAGTCTAGAAAGCCAGAGCTGAGTGTTAACTAACCACCAAGTACCAATTCCGTCGTAATTGAAGCAAAAGCCTATACTTCAAGTGGTCAGTATAGGCCATATTTCCAAGCTCTGTAGAACCAAATTGAAGAATTTAACGTACGTATGCTACCAATTTACACATCAAGAGTGCAACTTCAATACCAAACTGGTTGCACACGCATGGGACAAATTAGGAACAGACAAAAAGACACAGCCATAATTAAGAAAAAGGATTGCTGTTGTTGAGTTTAACGCTGCCCACGGTGTCACCAAACTGACGAAGGACAGCTAAACAAATATTAAGAGAATATTGTTGCAATCGTGGTTACTACCACGAGAAAATGTAGACGAAAAGTTCTAAAAACAGGTGGCGGCAGATGAGGAAACGAACCTGACTTCACCATAAAAAAGGTGGTTGGTTAGTGAAGTGACGAGATCCTGCCACTAAACAATCTCTATGACAACGATGCAGATGCAGAAATAGTCCACACAATAAACGTGAGGTATAATGGAGGGCCATCCCTCTATATCTGCACCGCTGAGACCTCTACTCAGGGTTTATCAGTGCTCCCAAAGAAGGTTCAGGATTCAGGCAACCACGTTGATTTGACAGCCACTGTCGTATGGTAGCAACCCTTGTAATTGCCTGGCTTTGTACTACAAACAGACGTTGCGGTATAAAAATATACAACTATCAGGGGCGGACCCATAAAAACAGACTTCAACATGTGAAAAGAGGTCTGCAGTACATATCCGTTGTACATTCCCAGACAACGTCACTGTCCTGTTACAAAATACATGTCTGCTCAGTGCACCAGCGGCACGTATATCAATATGTGTGCACTGTGCAGTGTCCGACACTTGTGACATATGGAAATTGTGAATGTGGTCTGTATATGGGTTCTCTTACTTTGTTATAGAATCTGTATTGCACTGCTGTGAGCTTGTTGCCCACGGGGAATTGAACATGCAGTTTCCATAAAGCAGCAATGATCCTGGCGACCCTTGCTACACAACGTGAAACAGTTTTCTGGGACAAACCCACAGAGTCACCTACAATTTGCTGGATGCTTCCTGTAGCAAAGTAACTTGCTGCAATTAGTATAATTGCTGCATTGTTGGAATCGAATTTCTACGTTGGATGTATTTTTCCAGTAATATTGCTATGCCATTGAGGAAAATTTTTTCAACATCATGTAACAATACCGGAAATGTTATTCAGGATATTGTGTTTCTATACGGAAACCAATTCTGCCTCGAAGATCTCTGAGATCTTGCTCATACTGGGTCTTCCTCACAGCTTCACTGCCTACCAACTTGGTACTTCAGGGTAGTATTCCACAGCACATTTGGAAAATACTCAACCTTAAGGGCTTGCCAGTTCTGCGGGAATTCTCAGACTACTGATGTGGCACTTAAGTATGTACTTTAAACTAAGTGGGTTTCAAGACTACCGCGGTAAGTGTCTCATTCGTTTCACTTGGAGTATGGCGCGGCAAATAAGCGTCCTCCGGTGGCGATTGGAAAGTGTTTGTTTATATGTATATATGCACATGTTAAATGCTGCCTATAGGCGGTTCCTTTTGACCGTGTCAGTACGGCTCAGCGGTAGGACCTCGGCGTTTGGTTTCAAAGGTCGTGGGGTTCAATTCCCATACAGACTGTCTGACATATAAGTCCCAAAGGCAACGTAAACAGGGTTCAGACAATTTTTTAATTCTCAATTTCCCTGTCATTTCCAGGTTTTCCAGGTGCATCCAATGGCAATTTCCAGGTGTTCACAAGTAGAGCAATCTTTGTATTAATATTCGTACGATAACAATCCCAACATCCCAGAAAATAGCTGTTTAGAAACTAGTCCAGATGGGACTAAAAGCATTTTCATCACCGATATTAGCACTAGCCTAAGATTTGGTTTATTGAAGTTACATCTAAAATACTTGAACGCATTAAACCACAAATTAAAATAGATGCTGCTAGCCTAGGAGTCCTCCTTCTCCTATGCCTGTATTTAGAATGAAGTTGAGAATGGCTGCCAGGATACGTCGCTTTTTCCCGATAACCCGATTTGGCGGAAAACGAAACTGAGCACGAAAACGAAACTACCTTCCATCCTAAACTCATGGTGATCGTGATCAATCTTCTAGACATTCTTCCCACAAGCCAAATGGGGCGCCGCCGGTTGAGGCCTCCGGCTGGCAAATAACTTTTTTTACACGGGCCGTCTGGATCCCAGGCGTCTTCGGATCTCCGGCGTCATTCGGATCACGTAACCTCGCTCTCAGAAGTTCTCTGCCCTCACACTAGCTGGCAAATCAAACATGGCGGAAAACGGCACCGGTTCAAGTCAGCTCAAATGAGTAGCAACCAGTATTCAGAGCTAATTCGCACATTTTTCAACAATGAATCGACTTCTCATTGCGAGTGGTCACGGGAAGATGAACTTGAAGACGTTTCTCCGGCTTCCTGCATTGCGAGTAGGCAAACCCGCGTGAACGCTCGTTCAAATGAGTACGGTAGTTGATCTGAGATTGTTCAAAAACATGTTAACACCTATGAACGATCGAGCGAAATATTAAATATTACGATAAAGTCGATTCATTGTTCAAAAATTGTGCGAATTAGCTCCGCATACTAGCTGCTACTCACTTGGGCCAAGGATGCTTCTATATATATTTCATATGATTTGGCAGTGCTATATTACGAGCTTGGGGCAGGAACTAGACTTTGGCGACGATCGAGCACATCCATGTATTTGCATTGAATTAAATGGGAATGATGTGATACGATTTCGTTTCGAGACGTTGTTATGACTACGGAAAACAAATAAAATAATTTTAACATTGAAGATAGATAATTTATGGTTCCTCTCATAACATAGTGTGAAGTGAGAAACGTTTACTCCAGTATAGAAATATTAAAAAAAAAACCAGGTTCGCAACACAACGCATCATTCACATTCTCGCCTACTGGTTGCTAGGCAACAACAAGTAACGCAGGCAAGCCATCCAAATTCAGCTGCCCAGCAGCCAAACTAACAAAATAGTTGTGAATACTGAATTAACACGTTTAATTTTTTTTAATTAGTATAAAATAAAGTAATAAGACGAGTGTTTGTTTTAGCCCCACTTGTGTTTGAAATAAACCACATAACTCACACGAAAAACTGGTGGACCACGCCAACCGACGCCAAGGTTAAATAGACAGAAGCGTCTCGTAATTTCGGCAGTTCTAACACACGGGCTCGTCACAAAAAGCTTGTTTTGAGACGACCCCCTCTGGTTCTATTACTTTCCACAACCAAAGCATGGCGAGGTGAAAACTGGTTGCAGTTAAATTAACACGTGGCCCCTTGAAGCTTGTGTAAATCTTGGATTAGCGAAACAAAACGTAGTTAATACATTGACAGTGACGCGTGCATTCATTTTAATGCGACCGCTTGTTTGTTGACATACGTAAAATTAACCAGTGCAAAGTTAGGCTCCAAATCAACATCGTTTTTTGTCAACTCCCGATTATTTCGTGAAATAGCATTGCAAATACCGTTCCAATGGTGGAATTAATCTTGCTTTGGCTCACTTAAATCGGCGCCGTTTTCCACCATATGATTTATCAGCTGGTGTGAAGGAAGAGAACTTCTGGGAGCGAGGTTATGTGATCCGAATGACGCCAGAGATCTGAAGACGCCTAGGAGGGCCCGTGTAAAAAAAGTTATTTGCCTCCGGCTGCCGTCTGGGACTACACCTGTGCGCCGCTTGTTTAAAGGCGGCGGCAGCGTACCTCCTAAAAAACGTCGGCGGTGGCGGCACGCTAAATTATTTACGAGCAGCATCGTTGTGAAGTAAGTTCGGCGTGCGGCAGCATATGATAGCGTTTCATACATTTTTTCTCTGCTAAGTTAGTCGAAAATTGTATCACAATAAAATGCTATTTTATAAGCATTTAAGTCGTAAAGGAGGAAGGGGAAGTAGAGGGGGGTGAGGTGGGGGAAGGGTTGTTTTCAGATAAAAAAAATTATTATTGGTGCGATAATTTAAGAACAAATCTATGAAGACCTACAAAGACATTTTTTTTGTATTACGACAGCGGTATTGAATTATAATATATGTAAACTACTACCGATACTGTTCAAATGTGCATATAGCAATTTCCCAAGAATTTTATTACGTTTATACATTTTTTTTTTTACATGCTGCATAATTGTTGTGAATGCATACAATAAGTTTTTTTTTACGGCAACAGAAGATCGTTTGGCTGTGATCAGGGCCGGACTGGAGTAGTAAAGGCCCATCAGCCCAAAATAGTTGAATGAACCCATATGAAAGCGGGAAGGGATGAGTTTAGACAATTTTGAAAATAAACCCTCAAAATGATGTAAAATACTTAAGTTTTGTTAATACTGGAGCATTCGTTTTTTCATCAAAATGATAGCTTAGCGAAGGAAAAACGAATAAAGTTTCTATATGTCTTTTAATATAAAAAAAAAAAACCCTGAGAAAATATTTGAAACTCCAAAAAATACTTAAAAATACTAAAACACACTGAAAAACCTATTTTCATATCCTGAAAATAAATGTAAATAAATGTAACATCAGTCCCGATTTGTTTGAAAAGTGTTTCTGTCTTGCCATCGTTAGGATACTGTAATTATGTTTCAGCCAAAAATTTGTAAAATTAAAATAGTTTCGACCAGCCTAACTCCTACAAATTGACTACACTTCTCAGTATTCCTTTCTATGACTAAAAATAATAAATTCTTGAACTTATTTAGTATTAAGTATGTTTGCTAAATTCAGTGTTACATTGCTTTAAAGAACAACCTACTTCCAAGCTTTACTTGTGGACATCTGAAACCAAGACTACCTTCCACCAATAACGGGCATCAGTAAAAAAAACAAGCAAACGACTGCAGCCCTGATAAGAGGACCTAATATAAAACCCCTTTTGCGTGCCTTTCAGTTTGGTGGAAAAAGGGTTGTGGGAGGGGGGCGGAGGTGAGTAGCTGTTGACACAGAGGGAGAGGGGGTCCCTTCGGCCCTGGCTGTGACATTCAAGCACCTGACGCAAAACTTGTCATGAAGGAATACTCGTGGCTGGAATGCTGTGAAAACAAACGGACCGACGGCTGGTAATCGTGTCGGATCTGTAGCAGGAGATTGTTAAAAGTGTAAAACTTTTACACCTCCAATCTCGTTGCACGAATATAAAAACTAAGTAGCACACTCTGACGAAAGTACTTCAGCGCATTTGTTTGTTTTGAGTGTCGTTCTTCCAGTTCAAGGATTTCTTCTTTCTTCCCTTTTTTTTGTTTTTAGGCTCCTCAGATCGGTAAGAAATCGTTAAAAAGTTAAAACTGAAATTTTGAATTAAAATACAAAGCTACCAGCAGCGCGCCGAAAAATTAAAGGCGGCGGGCAGCGGCGGCGTGCCGAAATTTTTTTTTATCGGCAACGGCGTGCGGAATTTCGGAAAAATCATCGGCGGCGGCGGCGTGGCGTGGCGGCGCACGGGTCTATATGGGACTCCGTTGACCGCTCTCATAACAGATGGCGCCAGCGTCCTATCGCTAAGCGATGTGAATGCTTTGTAGCACTCTGTTGTAACTTGCATAATACAGTATTGCTAGTTAGATTATTAAAAAAGATAATGTCCGTGTGTCTTAAACTTTACTAACTGTAAAATTAGGCGAAGCAGAATGGGTTGATTTCCCTGAGTAGGCATGATTTATTTAATAATGCACGACCGTTTTCTTGTGAACAGTAATAACAAGAATTTTGTACGTTTGATAATAATAATATTTTGTAAAAATTTATTTATTCAATAAAGCACGGAATTATTACAACTTTAACGTGCACTGTGTGCTATTTGACAAAATATTTACAATTCTTACTACACATCTTACCATCATTGACCATTTGATAACGTTATTTATTACAACAATTCATAAAAAAATCCCTGTAATGAAAAGTAATGGAGTTTAAAAAAATCAATAACAAAGTTATTTACAATAAAAAAATTGTAAATTGATAAATATATAAAAAATGTCAACGCTCAGTACAATAATTTTTATGCAGTTAAAAGAGTCTCATGAGGTAATTAAGAATATATTTATAAAACTATACATAAAGCGTATAGCCTAAAATTAAAAAAATTAAACTTTGCATTATCATTTGTATAGATTATATAAATGTATAAAAAGTGTTATAAATAGTGATATAAGGAAAGTATGGCTATATAGTACTATAATTTAACATTCTAAAAAACTATTCAGCAAATAGTACGGCGTGTTTCTTGTTCCGTATTGATTTTTCCCTTGTGGGTAATTTGTATCATATCAAAAACCAAAACTGATAAAAGGGGCCGCCAAGTTCCGAATGGTTCAGCCCTTCAAAGGAGTGATATCAACACACCAAAACATTCGCCAAGCTGATCGCACCGCTTAATAGTTCGAAGGTTAAATGAAAACTAGAACATTGCTACTTTCGGTAGCAATGTTCAAGTTTTCATTTAACGTCCAAAAGTATTGTTCGGTGCCATTAAGTTGGCGAATGTTTTGGTGTGTTGATGTCACTCCTTTGAAGGGCCGAACCATTCGGAACTTGGCAGCCCCTTTTACCAGTTTTGGTTTTTGATATGATATCAGTCCTTTTTTAAAAAAAAATTGTGTATTAAACTCAACTTCACTACTGTGCAGATGTGTAATAAAATGGCACGTCAACAAGAGATTGGTTTTCAATAATTTGCTACTACCTTTTGCCTAGAGGCCGAACCATTCTCAACTTGGTCACCTCTTTATAGGTGTTTGGTTTGGTTTTAATTTTGTTGTAATTTGTTTTATTTCGTTAGTTTTGGTGTGTTGATATCACTCCTTTGAAGGGCCGAATCACTCAAGTTGGTGGCCTCTTCACTAGTTTCTGGCTTTGTTTATTTTGCTTTGTTTTTAGGGTTGGTTTATTTTTCGTGAATACAATTTCTTTATCAACGTTGTTAGATTTATCGTGCTACACTAGTGTGTGTCTATAAGGCACGTACGTCAGTATACACGTTGTCATTGTCCGAAATTAGGCTGTCCAATGAGAGACGATGCCGACAATACTAACAATGGTTATAACAATATTTTCGTACTTACGCGCCGTTTCACGCCATCCTCGTTACACCCCTAGGCTCCAAACCATAAAAGGTATGCAGTTCGTATCGTACTGCAGCCATTCGTCCAATTTCATAGCTGGAAGCCTTCCCGTTAGCTCGGTATCGATGAATAATCACACTATGGAACTTAACATGGGGATGAGCGGACTAGAATTAACTAACTAGCTAGGTAGTTACACATTTTCAACGTTATTGATGGTCAGATTTTGCATTGAAAGCAGCTTAGCTGGCATTTCTACACGAGTTAATTTTTGTCACGTGGGTCATTGCTCTTGATTTCAACACAATTTAAGCTTTTGCACCGCATTATTATTTTCCCCAAGTACCTGAAATGTGCCCAACTATGCTTCAAGATATAAGACACCGACGCTATGGCGCCCCGCTACAATGGTTTACAACCTCGATAATTGAATTGATGTGATGTTTGTTGTGATGATTATTGCCTAACTTGGCGCGACACACTAGCGTGTGTCTAGATTTTATCTTGAGATTTCTCAAAGACACAATTTCTTTGTGAGGTTTTTAATCTTGACTTCGTACCGTAACTGAACAATTCGTGAAATCTGATTTTTAGAATAGATGTCTTTCGTGAAGTGAAATTATTTAAAACTATATTAACGATTCTATTTTGAGTTCTTTGGAGTCTGTCAAGGATGTAGATGAAGCAAAACCACAAATTTCTAACCACATCGGGACATGCTTCAAACCAAAGCATCGTAAATCAGACTATTTTTTTAACTAAACACTATCCTTAGTTGATAAGCGATGATAACCATAACGGGGGTTTATCATCCACACTGTAAATTACCGATAATAAACCGTAGAAAGACCTAAACTATCTTTCCCATGAAAGCAGCAAAAGAATATTATTTGCCTATGTTAATAATAATAATAATAATAATAATAATTTATTGCTACTGCTACATCAAGGTTGCACGAGTCTCTAGAGAGACTATGTGCAGTTTTAACAAGTAAAATTATTTACAGTAATATAAACGAATAATTAATAATTTACAGTATTGTATATAGTATACAGTATTACAGTAATATATATAAATAATTAATCATTTGCAGTATTATATACAAATGTTAAATGTTCAGTTAAACATAAGATGAAAACAGTTTACATGCACAATTTATGGAAAATTTGTTTTTTTTAATTTGAAAAAATGAGACATATTTTTTTTTAAAACTGAACAATGCATCATAAAATTCATGAACAAATGATGCGTATTACGGCAAATAATTCTTGTTAATTTTTTACATGTTACGGTGAATCAGACATTCTTTGATTTTTTTTCTTCATTTTACACAAATTATTTAAGTTCCTAAATAATAATAAATAAAAAAAAATAATAAATAATAATTATAATAATAATAATACTTTTTTATTCAGTTGAATGTATATATAACACAGTCAATAAATGCACGAAGCAAAAGCTTGTATGTGCACTGAACAATAACTTAATATATCATATAAACATATATAATTACAAGTTTTCCTACAATCGGATGTTTACAAAAAATATTAGTTAATGTTGCTAAAATTGCAATAACTTTGTGTAGTACACGCAAAAAAAAATCTAAATTGGTATTGTAAAAGACTAGTATGGTTATTATAGACGTTAAACATTTCAGGTTAATCTCTGAATGATCCAATTTTTAATGTATGTTTTAATATTTTTATTAATCAGATTTTGTCTTAGATTGAGTGGTATCTCATTCAGGATTGCAGGGATAGTATAAGACAAGCATCTTTTACCGTAAGAATATCGCCATAATGGTGTCTTTAGCCAGGCAGTGTTTGTTTTTGTAGGTCTCAATTCGTATTTGGAATGTTTGATCAAAAAAATTATTCACAATAATATTAAAATTGTAAAGCATCCTAAAGGTAAATAATTTGTTTTCATAAAAAATTTCATTAGTGGGTTTTCCTTTGTGGGAATCGAAGAGTACTTTAGCTGCTTTGATCAGACATTTTTGAAGTCTGCCGAGGTCACTATTTGATGTCGAGCCAAAAATTGTACAGGCGTAGCATACATTGGACAACACCCAAGCTTCATATAGAAGCCGTTTCGTTTTCAAATCAAAGATATCCAGGATCATGGAAAGTGTTGGCATAATCCTTTTTATTTTGCGGATGAGTGTTTCAATATGAGCATAAAATTTCCAATTTCTATCAAGTTCAAGTCCGAGATATTTAAGTTGGGAAACCTGTTTGATTTTACTGCAGTTACAGATAATTTTGTTATTCCAGTCATGTTGTAAACAATAACAATAATAATAGCATAAAATGACAAAATCACAAAATAAATTTCCATATTCACTACTAAGCGACCTAACTAAAATTACCAAGTAGGACGGAAAACCAAATGGGCCCGAGAACGGTTTGCTTCCGTATTTATTAAAATTACTAAATTGAATAAAGAAACATAGATATACCACGGGGGAATAAAGTAAGATAAGATAAAGAAGATGGCGTCGAGCAAAGCTCAAAGACACCCACCTCCCAGAAAAGAACCCGAAGGGATTAATACCTGCACGCATCAAGGCATCAAGACAGGTTGGGTGCTGAAACAGAAGCCGGCAGGGAATTCCATTGGTTGGCTACCCGCTCACAGAAAGAGCGTTGTCACATATTGCGCCGGGATAATTTTCCCCTCAATTTGAAATGATGCGTATACGTAGCATGCGAAGCTTGCTGCGTAATAATTCATGATAACATGGATTAAATCAAAAACATAAAAAATGAAAACAGTAACAAATAATAATAATAGAGTTAAGCAACCAAAAAGAGTGGTGTACTATAACCGAAAGTTTACATGAAAAATGTAGGCTAGATAAAGAATTGTTTAATAGTTCAAAAGTTCTTTAAAGCTCGATGTAGACAAAAGTTTTTTTTCCTGCATTTTGGACCAAATAAGCCGCCTTGTGTGAATCTAGACACAGTGTGTCGCGCCAAGTTAGGCAACAAATATCACATCAATTCAATTGTGAAGGTTGTAAACCATTGTAGCACGACGCCACAGCGTTAGTGTCTAATATCCTGAAGCAGGGTTAGGCACATTTCAGGTACTTAGGGAAAAATAATAATGCGGTACAAAAGCTTAAATTGTGATAAAATGGAGAGCAATGACCTACCTGACAATAATTAACTCGTGTAGGAATGCCATCTAAGCTGCTTTCAATGCAAAATCTGACCCTCAATAATGTTGCAAATGTGTAACTAGCTAGCTAGCTAATTCTAGTCCGCTCATCCCCATGTAAATTTCCATAGGGTAATTATTCATTGATACCGAGATAACGGGAAGGCTTCCAGCTATGAAATTGGACGAATGGCTGCAGTACGATACGAACTGCAGCCCTTTTCTGGTTTACAGCCTGGGGGTGTAACAGGAATAGCGTGGGAGGGAGTTAATAATGTTTATTCGGGGCCCTGACCCATAGCCATGTGCCCACTCTAACTAAATCTTAATACAATACAACAACATTTTCCACAGACCGTAATTGACGTTCACAAAAGCAGTGTTCTTTCAACATTAACCAACATGCTGATAAAACGCACTAGCCGGCAAATCTGATTCTAAATTCCCACTGTGTACAAGGAAACACCCAGTCAAGCTGTCCACTGTTGCACACTGTAACCACACAGCGAGACCATAATTCCTTCACTGTTTACAAGTCCCTCACATCATTACCACAATATTGCCGCATGCCATGTGCTTACAGGTGGCGCAGAAGAGAGAGAGAGAGTCGTGTTCATGTGGGGCCCAATCACACCCCAGCAATGCATTGAGGTAAACGTCGAGCATGTCAGAGGGAAGGATGAGTCAGGTACGAAAAACTAACAAAATATCGAAATAAAGCCAAAAACTAGTAAAAAGGCCACCAAGTTGAGACTAGTTTAGCCTTACAAAGGAGTGATACGAACTAACAAAAAAAAAATTAAAACAAAACCAAAAACAATTAAAACTAAACCAAAAACTGATAAAGAGGGGACTAAGTTGAGAATGGTTCGGCCTGTCAAATAAGTGACACTAACTAAAAATATTGGAAAAATGGCAACTCAAGCTATAGTTGACGTGGCACATTATTACAAATCTGCAGGCTAGTTGAGTTCAGCCTAACACACAATTAAAAAAAAAATTGTAATATAATATCAAAAACCAAAACTGGTAAAAAGAAACGCCAAGTTTTGAATGGTTCGGCGCTTCAAAGGAGTGATATCAACACACCAAAACATTCACCGGCTTAATCGTACCGAATAATGCTTTGCACGTTAAATGAAAACTTGAACATTGCTACCGAAAGTAGCAATGTTCTAGTTTTCATATAACTTTGGAAGTATTAGTCGGTGCGATTAACTTGACGAATGTTTTGGTGTGTTGATATCACTCCCTTGAAGGGCCGAACCATTCGGAACTTGGCGTTTATTTTTACCAGTTTTGGTTTTTGAAATGATAAAGTTCACAACGGCCAAGAGAAGCCTTTATGGACCGCTATGCCAACCTGCTGCTGCACATGATTGTGTCGTGATGCGAATAAATCATCAAATGAGAGTGGTCTACAGCAATATGCTTATTTATTTTATTTATTTGGCTTCCAAATATGTATTAAGTGAAAGGGGTTTGAACGTCATTGATTTTCAACCACAGCAAGTGAAGGGGAGGGTTTTCCCTCAAGACAATCCCGTTGACGGTGTATTGACTATATGGCCAACCGAATTGTCTACTGGGATGGCCGACCGAATTGTAACATGGGATGGCTCCTTTAATGTCATGGCCTACAGAATTACATTATGAACAACGTCACATCACTCAACAGTTATCGATAAGACCAACTATTCACCTCTCTCCATCATTTGCTTGAAGATTGGGTCGACTCCATAATTTTGCATCCTGTACACATTTATTATGAACAATGCAACATTTCTGTCCGCTCATGGGGGC
>JAHWFP010112218.1:0-11242 GCA_023313725.1 Lithobius niger
TTAAATTATTATTTTTTTAAGTGATGACAAATTCCACTATCTGGGTGCTTTAGTTTTTAGTATTCACTAGCATACAATTTTTAGCACTGTTTATACTTTTTATTGTACAGTATCATTCTGGGCCTTTTAACACTTTTCACACCCTTTCCATGTCCTGCACGTTTGGCGATGCCATCGGGGGACTTGAGTCCCTGGCAGGTCTAACCTTGGTGGTAAGGCATTCGTGTCTCCAAACCTCTTACCATCATCATTCCTTGGCCTTATTATTTCAATGTATTTACATGTAATTGTGGCTGGCTGTTAGTGACTCCCCAGTCCTTGCCAGACCCGTTGGTATCGCAGCAAATTTTATTATTATTATTATTATTAATCACCGACTGTCCCAGCCACGCCCCCCCCCAATCTTTCAACAACTAGAAATTTCTGCACCTACACAGGACGTTCAAACAGGACGTTCATCTTTCGAAATCAAAATCATATTGTTACGAAAGAACCTCAAGCCTCTCCACACCTTCATCTCCTCTTTGACCAACAAGGTGTCTAAAACAATTTTGGAAATAGAAAAGCTTCAAAAAGAAAACTCTCTTCTCGAAGAATCAGCTAAACGTAAACTGAGTTTGGCTTTGGAATCCAAAAAGCTTAAACTCCTTTCGCCTCCAAACCAACCGTCCCAGAATATTTGGAGGCTATCGCTTCTTCAACTCTACATCAAGGAGGCCAGTATCGTCCCTCCCCAAGAATGGCCCACCCTTCGAAACGGCAGAAAAGATTGGTGCAGGACCCACGACACTTACATCCGCAAATTTTCACCACCCTTCCTATTGCGAAACCCAGTTCTTCTTTCCAACCGGCTGCCATTCCCTTGGAAGATTCGGAAGTTCATGCTCCAATTCCTTCCGAAATAGCATCAAAATCAAGATCTGCTGACCACCTCAAAGCCCACAGTATCTTAGAGGACTGCACCAGAGCATCATCCGCTTGTTCCCCAATGAAATTAGTAAGCTCTTTGGCAGTTTCAGGGGCAGACTGGCAGCAACTTGGCCCACCGGCCCAGCCAACGTAAATGGTCCCCTAACCCAATTTTCATAAAACAAATGTCTTCAAACACAAAAAAAGAGTCCAATGTTCTGCATCACATTGTTGTATTTTTCTGACTTTTGTTTTTTACTTCACAAAATATAACTGTTTCTCTTCACTCCCCCCTCCCCCCACCAATAAAATAAAATAAAATAAAATAAATGGTTTCCCACGTGGTTTGAAGGCGTTGTACACATAATTGTGAAGTAAATTATTTATTCGTATTTTATTTAGTTAAAAAGTTCTACCGAATGTACAATAGTCGAAATGGTTTATCAGAAATAACTCGTATAAATGGTTCTTAATCAACTTTTTCTTTTTTCTTTATGCAGCACTAACCCTTTAACTGCCTCGTTGCCGTACAGCTACGTCTCACTGGGTAATCGAAAAACAGTCCAAACGCGCGCCCAAGCTATGTAAGGCATCCCAGAACCCCAAACATGGCGGGCATGCACCAGTGGTTAACGTCGTCGTCTCCAAACCAACTGGATGCCGGATCGAATCCCGCAACTGACTAAAAAAAAGAAGTCACAGGAGTCAGTTTGTCTGTTAAAGGGTTAATCGTCAAAACAGTAATGCATGCATGCCATTTTTACAAATTTCTCGTTGTTTCTGCAGCTTCCTTTTTTTTTTTTAGAAGTAGCGTACACCGTATGCATTTTGTTTTGAGTCAGAGGGCTGAAAACATAAAACTCAAAACTAAAATGAGGAGAAAAAAGGAGTTGTTACATTAAGTACCAGTAAAATTTTTGTCGAAATTGAAAGGCGTAACAAATGACAACGGGTCATTCAAAAAGTGTGGCGCGCGCCATGTCGCATCACGAAAAAACACTGATCAAACTATACAAATGTTTGAACCTAAAAAAGGCACTTTCAACAGTCAAAATTCTAAAAATGCCTCAGCTTCTCAAACCTCCCCCCATGATATGAGTATTTACAAGGTTTTGAAACTATTAGTGTCAATACTGCAAGTATAGATTGTATATTGAACTTTGTAGAAAAGCCTGGGCACCTGGTTTCTTAGCTTCTTCCGTCTTTCACTTGCTGACTATGTTATGAATGGGGAAACAAGCAAACAGTGTGTTCATCATAGTTATTGTTTGAATCTCGACAAGAGATGGGTGTAAGAAACATCGATGCATTATAGAACATTTTTAACCCAACATGTCTTTTCGTTAAAAACGAGACATATTTTCTGTACAGCTAATGGTAACCGTCGGTGCGGAGTGACACTTACTTAATTTGGCTACAGCTTTGACTGTCTGGCTACAAAAAAATCATCCGCAGACAGTCACAATAGGCTTCGCATTTTTTTTTTCGGTGGGGGGGGCGCGGGCCCGCACATTATTTTTGGACTTTGAGTGGGGAGTCAATATTTTTTCAGGGTCTCGAAGGGAGAGTCATCGAAAATTTGGTAGTCACATTTTTATTTCCAACCCCCCCCCCCGCCATAAATAATGACCGGTCCCTTACTGGTATGTAAAGAAAAGAAGAGGCAGCAGCGTAGCCTATTGGTGCTGCCCACTAGTGAAACGTTATCACGTGTGTCCATCTAGGTGCACTTGTCACAATCCTTCCCCAGATCCATTTAACTTTGGGGCTTAACAGCCTGGTCACTGGGGCAAGAATATGTGCCAAGTTTGGGAGATACTTTGAATAGTGGTATACGAATCCTAAGAAACTTTGCAACTCATGTATGTTAGTGGGGTTAGGGGCGTTTGTAATGGCTTCAATAACCTCTGGCAGGGTGTGTAAACCTTCAGCATTGATCATGTGATCTAGATATTTGAATTCAGGCCGTGATAACTTGCATTTGTCATACGAAGTTTAGCTCCCGTATCTTGGAGTGCAGTCAAAAGTTGTTTAACGATTCGTCAAGGGATTTTCCCTGCCACTGACCAAAATGTCGTCGTAAAACGGCATGCACTTAAGAATTTTGTTAGTGACTTGTGTCATAACGCGCTGGAATATTCCTGGACTTGAGGCAAGGTCTAAAGGCACTCTAATCCATCTAAAAAGTCCTAGTGGCGTGTTAATCGTTAAAACAGCTTGGGACTCCTTATCCAACTCAATTTGCAGGAACGCATCCTTCAAATCTAACTAACTAAAGGTATTACTGCCTGATAACTGACTAAATAACTCTGCGGCTGTGGGAACTGGGTAATGGTCTACCTCTAGCTGAGGATTAACGGTGGTTTTATAATACCGATGACATGTATGTCACCGTTCGGTTTGTGAACTATGACCAGAGGGGTCGCCCATTCGGAAGTTTCCACAGCCTCCAGAATACCCAGGCCAACAAGGCGCTGAACTGGTTAACTCATTCTTTTAAAGCAAGGGGGACAGGGCGAAATCGGCGGTAAACCGGTTTCGCATCAGCCTTTAACTGTATTTTGGCTTTGTAGTTTTTGAATTTTCCAAAGCCAGGGCCAAAAAGCTCTGGAAACCCCTCTTTAATCTCCTTTGTGTTAACCACAGATGGGTTTAACTTAACTTTTTAACCTGTTTAACTTTAGTTTGGAGATCAAAAAAGGCATCGTTTCCTATTCGAAAGACAGAAATCCAATCTTTGCCAAATAAATTCGACTTATAGTGTTTGGATACCATAGCATCTAAATGCTTGGTTTGGCCATTTACAGTTACTTCTAGATTAACTAGAAACGCCTCCCCTTCAGTGTACGAGTTGATAGAGTATGGGGTATTTAGTGATGGCACATTTGAAAAGTATTTGTTGTACCAGTCCATGGAGATAACTGTTCCATCTGCACCGGAATCTTGTTCCATAAGTAACTCAATTCCGTTCAGAGTGACTGGAATGTACCATTTAGCTATTTTCATTTGGTTAATGACTACTTTGTTAGTTTGAACTGAAGCTGAACCTTGTTCAGTTATGCTGCTCACTCCGATGGTGTTATTTTGCAAGCGATAGTCCTTAACGGACTCTAATTCATTAGTTGAATCATCAAAATGGTTGTTAATGTCACTACCCTCAGTTTCAGACTCACTAAATTCGTTTTTGGTCAGCAGATTAACCTTTTTGCGGTAGCTGTATTTGTTTTTAGCCTTAGTTTTGGGAGTAAAACTCTGGGATGATTTTTTGTTTACTTTAGGTGCTTTAGCACTAGGGCTTTTTCTACAAACTACCTTTAGGTGTCCTTGAGTGTGACACCGGCCACATATGTAATCTTTATATTTACATCTAGACTTTACATGGCCAGTTTTGTTTCTTTTAGTGGCATAATTCACAGATTTGATGTTTGAACGAATTTCTGCTTGGTCTGCCTCTGCAGATTCCAGAGACAGAGCAAGAGCCACAGTTTCAGATAAGATTTCTTTAAAAGCGCCATTTGTATCCTTTCAGACAAAATACCACCAATGAATCTATCACGAATCATCTCACTGTTAATGTTCTTAATTTTGTCGAAATCACAATGTCTAGTTAGAAGCTTAAGAGCTGAAACATATTGATTTAAAGATTCCTCAGACTTTTGAGCTCTTCTGAAGAATTTCATTCGTTCTGACACCACAGAAGGAAGCAGCTCCAAATCGTCTAAAATAGCTTTGACTAATTCAGCAAACGAAAAATCTGTTGGAACCGTAGGGGAAATAATGTTTAAGATTTTGTCAAACATCACTCTCCCCACTGATGCCATTAAAATATCCAATTTATCAACATCAGCAACTTTCTTTGCTCTAAAGAAATAATCTATACGTGTTGAGTATTTGTCCCACGTATTACATTCATTGTCAAACTCAACAAACAGGTTAGACGGTTTTGCCATGTCATCTGAGTCTGTATCGTCAGCACTTAGGCTAAGATTAGGGTCAATGAATAAATCATTAACTGCAACGTCAACTACGTCGTTTGCAAAAGTAACGTCTGTATTGACGGCCACTACTGGTGTACACAAATTTCACCTGCTACTGACATATACTGTCACAAGTAATAAGCTTTAACAATTTACTACAATTAATAAAATTAATTACTAAGCAACTCGAGACTATAATTGAATTGCCTAACAAACATCTAAGCCAAATTCTACATTCATAGCCTACCTAATTTTACAATTGGCTTGCCCAAAAATGTTCTTAATTAGGATTTAAAACCATTATTTAATTTACTTCTCAAGCAAAAAAAAATAACATCACCGGCTTCTGCAGCCTGCAAGCCGAATAAGTTTCACTAAACTTAACTAGGTAATTAACTTGATAATTTACCTCACAGCCAGCCAGTGTAGAGAAAAGGCACATCGCTATGCTAAGGCCCAATTTATTTGCGTTTATTCTGCTTATCCTAATTATAGTAAGATAGGTGAAAACAGCCAACGTGTTGCTTCGGGACACAAACCTTGTACAAATTGTGCATTAGTAAAGCAATTTCTCTCACTGTTGCAGCAATTAAGGAACGAATTGTTAACTACAATTAAATTCGAACCACACAAAGTTCCACTCACTCAAACAACAGTTTTTAGATTTAATTTTAAAGATTTAAATCTAAATATAAATTTAAATTTAATTAAGATTTAAATTAATTCCCATACCGGGCACTAAACTATTTTGCCTAAATAGTGAAATTGCCAACTCACCAAATTGGAGCTCTGAAGATGGTTGGTAGATTTACATTAAATCTAAAATACTCTACTGGGGTGGCTCGTCGCCATTCTGGACTGTCTTGGTAGCTTATTGCGTGGTGTTTCCCCAGCAGAGTAACAACTAAAACACAGCTTTATGCAAGCACAGGAATGGACGTGTTTATTAGGCATCCAGGCCTTATATAATAAATTGTCATGTGTCACATCTATGGTAAGCAGTACCACTCAATTACATGGTTACATGTTATGGCACTCCTACTAGTTGGTTAGTCTAGGTTAGGGTTAACAAGGTAAACAAGGATTGCTAACTATTGTGGTGCCACACGTGACGACACCACAGGGGGGGGGGGGGTTTGAGAAGCTGAGGCATTTTTAGAATTTTTACTGTTGAAAGTGCCTTTTTTGAGGTTCAAAAATTTGTATAGTTTGGTGGTGTTTTTTCGTGACGCGACACGGCGCGCGCCACACTTTTCGAATGACCCGTTGTCATTAGTTATGCCTTTCAATTTCGACAAGGATTTTACTGATACATAATGTAACAACACTACACTCTAAAAACAGTTGGGTCAAAAATTGACCCAAAATTCTGGGTTAATATTATTGGGTCAATTTTGACCCAATTTTGGGCAACTCTTCTGAATTTTGAACCAAAAGCTGGGTCATATTTGACTACACGTTGTAGTAATTTTTTTAACTTAACATTTGGTCAGAAAGTTAACTTTTAACTTCCGTGTTGGGTCAGACAGTATGTCTGAAGGCACATTTTCTCTCTGACTCAACAAGAAAGTGGTACAGTTAAACCATAGTGGGTTATTAAGAAAGTATCTGACCCAATGATAAAGTTAAAGTTTTTTGCCTTTGTGGCAAATTTTTGAAACTAACAGATTACCCAGGTAAGAATTATTTCTAGAAAACATTGTTTTCGTATAGTATAGGTTGATCAAATAAAAAAAATTTACCAACGATTTGCATGTTTACTTATGGTAAAGTTTACCTAGTTTGTAAAGTCTCACCAACATAATGGCATAGATTAAAAAGTTAACTATACCACGCACCATGGCTGTTTGTTGTGACGTGCAGATCACGTGACTGGGCTAGTCCAATCAGACGGCCAAACAGCCGTTGTTCTCGTTCTTCATTGGCTAACTCATGGTGACGTCACGACAAACAGCCATTGCGCATGGTTTAGATGTCTTACTTCTTCCAGTACTACGCGGGACCCTAGCTTTAGCTTTTGACACTCCCAGCCGTAGCCATGGTGCCAGAAGGAGAGAAGGACAATTTTTCTAGGTAAAGCCCATCGAAAATTCCTAGGTTCTTTGGATGCCACAATCGACATGAGCACGAGAAGACACAGGGTCCTTCTCTTCCCGAAAATGTCAGGTGTGGCTGAGGCCGGATTCGAATGTGACGGTCATGCTCACCATCAGGCCAACTTGCCCAATGCAAGATCCTAGCGGTAGTTGTGGCTACTAATAGTTCTGATAATGCTTTGCCTTCGTGCTGCTTCAAAGGCAAAAGGGTTATCAGAAGTAATAGTGGCTACCGCTGGGGCCCCGCGCAGAACTGGAAGAAGTGAGATCGCTTTAAAACAACTTAGAAGCAAATAGGCCTACGGTTGTAGAATGTAATTTACTCGTTGAGTTAAGTTTTAATTTTATTTCTTTCTCCAAAGAAATTATTGCAAGATTGACGTACCGTGCACACGCTACTATTCTACTACGAAAGAAAATTGCTATACTTTGTTCCACATTATGTTTTCAGAAAACTGACTGTATGACGCCACGTTTGCTTCCAATACGAGTGCAAAAAAATCCGTAAACTTCCCATTCGTAAACTCTAACAGTAACTTTGTTGAGTCTACAAGTGTGATATCTATATGTTTTTGCACTCTAAGTGCAAGGAAACGAGTCGTCATCCAGTCAGTTTTCTGAAAACATAATGTGAAACAAGCTATAAATACTTACTTACCAGAAATGAAAACAGTAGTTTTCAACCAGCCACGCTCCGCTTTTTTACTTGTTACGCGCCTCGTTGCTGAGCAACAACTCAGACACGATTGCGAACGGACTAATTTTTTGTCTGTAAGCATCAGGGGGTGGAAAGATAATCGCTGTGCTGCTTGCCAGCTCCCTAACCAGATTACAGTTTTACAGGCGATATATTAGAAACGAATGTGACGAGTTTCGGCGTTATAAGACCAGGGATTACTTCTCCCCCTCCCAAGCCCACCCCAATTTTCGCACAAGAAGTTTTGTTTTAAAAGAACAAAAGGACAAAACAATTAAACACTGTTTCTCACCAAAAAGGGAGTAGTATTTTTTTACTACCATAAAACGTAAACAAGTGGCCCCCGAACCAGTTGGCCCACCGGCCAATGGCCGTTGGGGCACTATTGCCAGTCCGCCCCTGCAGTTTGATAGTGAAGACACGTTCAAACCTCTTCACCCATACTAGCTTCCCTGCACTGATACTCGAACATGGGAACTTCTGTGCCTTAGCTGTCATTCCAAAGCCAAAGGCTATGCTTTCGGATTCAAAGCATGCACATAATGAAACTCTCAATCAATTTCACAACTTTCACATCACAACTTGTCGCCGCGATCGAAGTCACTCTTCTTTTCTAAAAAAAAAAATGAAATGATGAAATCATCAGTCAAGTGTCATTAGCAACGCCTCTTCTGGACTAAAAACAATAACGCACACCCCGTGCAGTGACCACATCTTCAAAATTCGTTCTTTACTCACGGAAACATGGAATGAACTTTTCCAGGACTTCATCTTCAAAACTGTTTTTAAAAATAAAGTTCTTCGTAATCGTGCTTAGAAATTCTTCTTCTGAATTGTGCTTCAAAATTGTTCCTTTTGCATCTCCATACACTGTCGGTTCTAGTCCAAAAAACTCAACTTTCCCTCCAAGCCGTTCTCCGTTCTCTTCAACTGATAAGGAAAGGAACAGCGGGTTCCTTTGCAGAACACCGAACCCATCAACCACCAGTCGTTCATCAAACAAGAAAAGATCAGCTTCTTTCTTTGGCAAATCTTTCGACTTAAGCCTCAAAAGAAGAAATTCTCAGCTCTTCCATCACTCCACACAAAGGAAGACAGACACTTCAATCAACATCTTCAATCGACTTAACGAACAGGATCAACTCCTCATCAACTTCAATAAACTTCAAGATCATCTCCTGTAATGAAAATCTTCAATCCTCGCTCAACAAATTCATCAGCATCAACTCGTCAAGTCAACTGGGAAACCAAGTGTCAACATTATCAACCACTCAAGACATCAACATCAGCCAAGGCCCTACCATCAAAGAAAGAAGAAAACCTTGACTCATCTCAACCATGAAGACCACCTGGATTCACAACTAAGAGAGGTAACCTAAGTTTCGTCTTTTACCCAACCTCATGACGAAACCATACCGATTTAGCGGTAGGACCTCGGCCTTTGGTTTTAAAGGTCGTGGGTTCGATTCCCCGCTCAGGTAGTTTAATATTTAAGTCCAAAAGGCAATGGAAATAGGTTTGCATTTGTATTTATTTAACTCTTAATGACTTTGTGTAGTTCTTAAGCGTTGAGCATGGAAAAAAGCTCTAGTTTCACCGTGTGTCCATGTAGAAGCGTTTCTTGACGTGCATACAAGCAGAGCAGAAAAGATTAGTTTGACATCAATCATGCGTAAAAATGGGAGAGAATGACCAGTCAACTTGACCTATATACAAATCTCTCTATTGAATACCCCATTTGGTACTCACCGGGGGGGGGGGGGCATAAAAACCAGACTTCACGTGAGGCTCTTGATGAAAATTTGAGCCTACACCATCTCCACCGCGCTGCTAATTCCTAGCCGCGGATTATGCCCAAGCGACAGGGAAGAGACAACTTTTCTTTTCTGCATTCGTGTGTACGCGCATCAAGAAACGCGTGTACGTGTACGTGGACGAATTGTCAAGTGCCAAGCGTCACATGTACGCATCAAAATAAACTTTATAAAGGAGGCTTAAGACCCAATTCAAGCAAGCAAGCAAGCAAACCTAGCGAGATTCTAGCAAAGCGTGGACTAGCGTAGTAAGGGCGGGTTTACTCAACGACTCGCCTTTGCATTCTCGCAGCTGGAATTTAATTGCGATGGCAAAGATGTCGTTGCCGTGGTAACAAAGCTACCTGGATTAGCTAAATCTGACATTATTTAAGCAAATACTTGCAGTCTTATAATTCGTGACAGTAAAATAAAGAATTCCTCCTGACGAAACAATTTTCCCAATCGCTTCTAAACTCGATTATTGACTCACTTCGTTGCGAGCTGGCAGAGCTAAAACAGCTGCCATGTTGGAATTTCTCATGATTTCTAGTTTCTAGCTGCGAGAATGCAAAGGCGATTCGTTGCGTAAATGCTCCCTAACTCCATACTGCAATATGCGAGCTACACTGTTTTTCCATGCTAAGCGGGGCCATCTCTAGTGCTTCAGCTCAGCCGACTTTGAGTAGAGAAAGCACGCGTGTATGGCACGCGAATTAGGTTCTAATAGGAATTTTTGCGTCGGGGAGGAGAATTTGTAACAGAGACACCCTACTGACATGTCTTAGATTCATTCCTATTAGCCCGTTTAAGTTTATAGAGGGCGCCATGAGTTTTTTGCGGGAATTTGTATTCAGTTTTCAGCCTAAAATTAAGCTAAACTACGCGAAATTTGCTTGTATTTAATTATTATTTAGTTTAGCTTACTTGTAGTTTTGTTTACTTTAGATTTGGGCTGAAAAATGAGCAAAAATTACCAAATGGAACGTGTGGCGCCCTCTGAAAACTCGAACGGAATTGAAAGGAACACGTTTCAATAGGGACTTTACAGTTACAAATTCTCCTCCCCAACCCTTTAAATTCTTGGTTCTAATCGTGATACGTGCCATTATTCTTCGCCGTTCAGATACGCCACGACCCGTAGTACAAATAACAGCTAGACACAGCAGTGAGCACAGACCACCGACAAGGCAGGGGCAACTTGTGTAAAAAGGGCACGCTGAGGTTTTTTTTTTTCTGAGGCCCTTTTTTTTTTTACCCATTTTTAAGCTTGACTCTTTCTATTTTATTCTTTTATGCCCCTTTCTTGGCCTTATTTTTGCCCTTTCTTTGGCCTCTAGACCCTTTCTCTGGATGCAGCACCAGCATTTATTAGTTCAGAAAATCAAAATAAAGCCATTTTTTTTTTTACAAAAAAGGCAATAATGGCATTTTTTCCGAAAAGGGCAGAGACAATGCCCCACTGCTTCCCTTCTGTGTACGTCACTGGTTAGAAACTATGTCTCACTTCTCACAAAAGTCGGGAAACTTTCTTTCATTATGTAACATTAGAGAATAATCAATCCACTGACTCCAAAAATGCTCTTGTCTGAATCTGAAAGTCTTAGCAGTAGTTAGCTGTAAGCAAAGTATGAATTCATTTAGACCAATCAGAGCCATGCTAGTGTTACGTAGCAATCGATTGAACGGAATTTGAGGAACAATAAGCGAGAGCCAGTCGTGCGAGTCGGGGCGCATTTTAGACCAATCAGAGCCATGCTAGTGTTACGT
>JAHWFP010112221.1:0-12337 GCA_023313725.1 Lithobius niger
TCCATATTCCATATATTAAATTCAGTACACTAATTTAGTTATCTAAAATTTGATATGGTAGTTCATTATTGGTCTAATATCCATTTTTTAATGATCTTGTCCACTTCATTATGATTATTCAGGTTCCGTAGGTGTTCTGGTAGTTTATTAAATTGATAAGGTATTTGGTATTTCATTTCACGTCTTCCATACGAATTATTCCACTTTGGTTCTATTAGCCATTTATTGTTACCTCTTACAGTTCTGTTAGTCTTAACTTTATACAAGTTCTTAAAATAATTCTTTTTTATTATATTCCAAGTTAATGTTTGCTGTAAATTCAATATTTTAAACTTTTTGTATAAGTCTTTGCTATGTGTTAGTTTATTGTCTTTAAATAATGCTTTAATTGCCTTATTTGTAACTTTCTCAAGTTGTGCCATTATACTGTTAGTCGTTGTTCCGTACACTGTAATTCCATATTTGATGTTTGACATGATTAATGCATCAAAAACTGTTTTTTTGTTTTTTTCATTAAGTATTCCGTTTAGTTTATACATTGTTGGTATCACACGTCTGGTTTTTAGAATGAGTTTATTTATATGTTCGTAAAATTTCCAGTGTTTTTCTAATTCTAATCCCAAATATATGGCTCTGTTAACTTTTTTAATAGTTTACATTTGCATTGTTTATTTTGTTTCTTAATATTTTATTGCACATTGTTATTTTACCAGTCTCCTCATTCATATGTGACGAGTGTATTGGTAAATATACAGTTTTTTCTTCATTTAATATTAGCTCATTTTCTTGTAAATACACCTTTAAATTATCAAATTCTTCTTGTAAGTGTTTTAGCATTTTCCTATTTTCTGAATGTATTGATAATAAAAAAAATGTCATCAGCATATAATGTTATAATAGTGTTACTTTGTAGAGCTGTTATATCGTTGATATATATTAGGAAGAGCAAAGGTCCTAGGACCGAGCCTTGCGGGACACCGTATTCCATTTTTTTCCAACTGCTTTTTTTATCTCCTATTTTAACACTACTTTGTCGTCCTGTCATATAATTATTGATTATATTATATATTTTCCCTCTTAACCCATGTTTATAGATTTTTTCTAGTACAATATTTTTGCTTAGAGTATCAAATGCTTTGGTTAGGTCAATTAGTATTGCACCTACATATTTTCCTTCATTTAGTGCTCTGTTAATATTATTATTTATATTCTCTAATGCTTCAGTTGTTCCAATTCCTTTTCTATAACCGAATTGTTGTTTGTTTAGTATGTCATATTTATTAAGAAAATTTTCTATTTTGATATAAAAAAATTTTTCAACTATTTTATTGAGTACTGGTAGCAGTGATATAGGTCTGTAGTTATTAAAATCGTTCACATTACCTTTTTTGAATATTGGTCTTATTATTTGTTTCTTAAGGTTATCTGGCCATACCTCTGTTTTTATAATACTGTTTATTAATATTACCATGAACTCACTAGTTTTTTCTTTTGTTTCAGCAAAATGTTCCATTAGAAAACCTTCATGTCCACTTGATTTTTTTATTTTAATTTGGTTAATTATTGTTATGATTTCTTGTTTATTGGTTTCTATTATTCCCATTGATTTATTGAAGTTATTTGTAGTTTTTTCTTTGGTTTTTGTTTTATTTTTGTTAATTGTGAATTTTTTCCTAAGGTTTGGTACTTGTAGTTCAAAATGTTCTGAAAATTTATTGCATACAATTTCTAAATTTCCTTTAAAGTTCTTTTTAATGAGTTCATCAATATTTTCTTTCTTATTTTCACTTTTTCCTATCAACTGGTTAATTTTATTCCAAACTTTTTTACCATCTTGTTCATTTGCAGTAAAAAAACATTCATAATAATTTTGCTTAGTCGTTTTGATTTTCCTCTGTAATTCCTTTTTAAGTTGTTTATAACGCTTGTTGTCTTCTGTTATATCATAGTTATTATGATTTTTCTTCTGAGTTTTAATAAAATTCCACAAGTTATTCTTTTCATTTCTTAATTTTTCAAGTTCATGTGTCATCCATTCATTTCTCATTTTTTTTCCTGACTTCTGGCATGTTATCCTTGGTACGTAATTTTCCTTATAAATTTGTGTGATTACTTTTTCAATTTCCGTATAAATTTCATTTGGATCATTTAGTTTCTTTAATTTTTCCCAATTAGCTTTAGCTAGCTGTTTGATAATGTTTTTGTGTAGTAATTTATACTCCATATTATTTTGTTCATTAGTTTTGTTTTCTTTTTTAATATTTTTTTTCCATATTTCAAGTGTTGTATAGTAATGGTCAGCCGGTTTTATTGTAATTACAGCACATTTACATTCAGTTTTGTTTAGCCTTGTGAATATTAAGTCTAAGCAAGATTTTGTTAATTTGTTGTTTCTGATTTCCTCCCTTGTTGGTGTGGTTATTTTTTGCTCATATCCAAAAGAAGCTATCAAATTTTCAAATTTTTGTATATCTTTTTTTTTGCTTTCATTTTGTGTTTCTTTTAGTGTGTTAAAGTTAAAGTCTCCTAAGAAGATTGTATTTATTTCCTTTTTATCTTCTTTTTTTTTTAGAATTTTTTTCATTTCTGCAATGTAGCCTATTCTACTAGAGGAAGGTTGTCTATAGCCAATTATTAAATTGTATAGCTGGTCACATCTACTAAAAAATATATCTACTGCATCATTTACACCTATTTTTATGAAGGTGCAGTTTACATTCCTGAATCTATCATTTTTAACAAAAATCATGATTCCTCCTCCACTTTGATTTTTCCTGCACACTGCATACCTGTTATAGCCATTTAAAAAATAATTTGTTAATTCATTTTCCTTTATGTTAATTTCTGTTAAGGCAAGAACATCCCAGTCTACACCACTGTTCACCATGTCAATCTGAAATTTTTCCCAGTTTTTCCTGTAACTTCTTAGATTAACATGTATGCATTTAATTCGATTTGCATCACTGATAGTTTTGCAATCATCCTGTAATTGTCTGAAGTCTTCATACACCATGTTTTCACTTTCATGTTCACTTTCCAGCTCCATTTGTGTTTGAAGAGTTTTCTTCTGCTGTTATCTTGTTTTTAATGCTTTCCAAGTCTTCTTCACTTTTTATTGTGTAAACTTGCTTGTCTTTTTCGTTTCTTCTTAAGTGTATTTTTCCTTCCTTAAACCATATGAATTTGAAGTGCTCTTTTGTTTCTTGTTTAGTCTTCCATAGTAAACTCTTGTAAAATGGGGTGACGTGCTCGTTTATATATATTTTGGTGTTGGTGCCTTTTTCAAAAATATCTTTGCTTGTTATTTTTCCTTTTTTTTTCCTCCAGCCAGGCGTCTCTGTATTCTCTGCACTTGAACTGAATTAGTATGGATTCTGGTCTATTTCTATTTTTTGTAGGTAGCCTATGCATCTTGTCGATGTACCAGTCTTCAAATCTGCTTATCTGCAGGGCGTCCGCTAATCCTTGTACTGTTTGTAGTAAATTTTCATTTTGTATGCTGTCAACTCCATATATTTCTATATATTTGTTTCTTGAGTATTGTTCTGCTTCATTCTGATTTTGTTGTAGCTCTTTTAGTGTTGTTTTTATTTCTGCTGCACTGTGAATTTCTTCTTTGTCAAGCATCCCTATTCTTGCTTCAACTTTTTCTAGTCTTTTTGATAATTCTATATTTGCTAGTTTTATTTCTTCATTTTCTTTTTTCATTTCTTCGTATTTTTCATCCATGAACTTCATTCCTTCCAGTATTTTCTCGTTATCCTTTTTCAAGTCAGCTAGAGTTTTTTCTATTCTTGCGGTGGCTTGGTCCTTGTCTTTTGTCATTTCGGATAGCTTTTTTTCAATTCGTGCAATGCTTTGTGTTTGTTGGATTGTAGCTGTTTTTATTGCTTCTTCCGTTTTTTCGTAACATGCATTTTCTGTTTCATTATCGTCTTCATCATCAGTTTTTACGTCCTCCTTGTTGTTTTCTCCATCTTCAGTACTTTGTGAATTTGTTTTTCCTCTCCTGCATCTTTTACATTTCCATTCTTTTTTTTTCTTTCCCATTGCTTTAATTGTTGTAATAGCAAGACCTGCACATTCATAATGGTATTTGCCTTTGCATTCTGCGCAGGTAATAAAGTCTCCTTCATTTGTTTTAATAACATTCTCACAGTCTTGGCAGCGTGACATTTTTTTTCTTTAATTTTCCGAAAGCTCGATGACGTGATTTGTGATCTCCATTGTCTTGGTCGTACGTCACGTATTGTAATGGGTTGTAATTTTAGTTGTTGTATCAGGGCATATGACTACGGGTCACGGCTCTGTAGAATAAATTCAAATTCAAATTCAAATTCAAATTCACGTATGTTTCTTGCACTCGAGTATTTTTTTTTAACGCCCGTCACTTCAAAACTTTGGAAAGGCAATCCTTAATAACTATGCACCCGATTTTAGTTCTGTTTGTCACTGTGCAATCAACAAGTCGTCATCTTTAATGCTGCGTTGTTCATTTTCAGTATCTTTAGAGTTTTACGTGTTGATTGTCAATTTTAGGCCTCACCTTCGGGTCAGTCACTTGGCTCCACCCTCACTTCAAAACGCTCGTCGATTCATTATAATAATAATATAATATAATAATAATAATAATAATAATAATAATAATAATAATAATAATAATAATGGCGCTCCTGACAATTAGAGTGTCAACACCACTAAGTATTTGAAGGCATATGATTGTACTCGTCTGCAATTTAGTTTGGAGGAAAGCATCTTGATCAGCCTGGCCTTATGTTTATTACATTGAAACTGATGAAGCGGAGGCAGGACAGTTTTTTCTTGAGTCTGTAGAGCTCCTACTGAATGTCCCTGAACTTGCATATGCACCATGCCACTCTGGATGGGAAATGAGCTACCAGCTACACTTTGGGGTTGGTAGTGTAGGCAGAAGGGCACTCTAGTGCCTATACTGCAACCAAAGATGCTGCCGTCCCTGAAGCTGTCCTAAACCTCATATGCACCACAGGTTGTAGAAACAAGCGTAGGTGCAAGAAAATAAGCGTGAATTGCACCGAGTTCCAACTATTGATGACGATAACCTTCAGGAGGACATTGACGTCGACTTGATTTAATGTAAATGTATATGTATTTGATGTTACGATTCGATGTTACATGTAGTAACGTGATGTAATAAATAAATATGTATACTGGTAAATAAGTGTTTGCGGTTATGTGATTGGTATAGTAACTTAAATGAGATTAGGGAGCGTTCAACTCGTCTGCGTACACCATGTATATATATAAAAAAAAGTATGATTTTCGCTATTGGCTAATTTCCAATTTTCCTTAATACACCATGTTTAGCAGATCTGTCAATTTATAAGATTTCTCAATTTTCAAACTCGAATATCTCGTAAACTACTAGTGCTAGAGAAAAAATGAATTGAATCAAGTTTGTGGTAAATTTTGTTCTTTTTAACATTTGTAGGGAACATATTTTTGGTAGGATCCACACATTTCGAGATATTAACGAAAAACTAATAAAATGTTACCTAGTTTGGGAGATTTTATGGTCTAGCAAAGCCAGCTCACCTCCAAATCGTCAGGACTTTTGATATAATCATTACTAGATCTCCCCGAACAGCCTTACAAAGTTTCAAGACTTTGGGATTTTATTCCACCATTTGCCAAATTTGAGCCTTCGTTGACTGGGCTATTGTGGCGCTACAAATCGACCGTTTTAAGTCGTTTTAACACATTTCCGCGCTCTAAAACCAACTGTCCCTGTAATTAGGAATGTGTTGGAGCCATTTGGAATCGAGTATGTGCCTAATGTAAACTTTAGCCCAATAGAGAGCTTTGTCTTTCGTCTATGAAAATAATAATGTTGCGATTTCATAATGGCAAGCGTTCTTTGATAGCAAGTGTGTCAGATTTTTTCATCCAATGTGCAGCTTTGATCATCATGGAAACAAAGTACATTATCTTGTTTCGTTGGTACAAAGTACATTATCTTGTTTCATTGGTGTCTAGACGGGATCAACGGATTTAAGGACAAATCCCCCCCCCCAAACTTTGCCAAATTATTATTATTATCGTTTTATTCATTTACATTTTGTTTTATAAATATTTTCGACTGAGGTCTATTTTTCAGAATGATATGTTTTTCTTAGGTGTGATGGTGGGATGGTAGTTGTTGCTCCCCCCTCCAAAAAAAAATCCACCATGGTCGTATTGCATGTCTGAATGTTTAGACCTATTTAGTTGATTTGTACTACTGGAACCTACGTCGCTTTTAATAATAAGAGCATAATCGGAGCATTGGTTATGATGGCTTCTATGCGTAGCGATTGTGTCCTCCGTTCTTCAACTGCAGGGGTGTATTTAACGGGGGGGGGGGAGCCAGGCGCAGGGGGCGGCATGCAACAACATTGCTCTTCTGCTCACACTTTGAGCTTGATACATCAGCTTGATAATCTTATTGGCATAAGCAGTTTATGTATTTCTTTATGAAATTCTTGTTAGTTATTGTATTTTTTTCCTTTACGCTGCGTAAATGGTTATCCTCCAACCATCCTTTTGTTTAGTGTTATGCGAAGCAGTGTGTAGGCACGTTCGTTCCCGGCGGCTATCCAGATGGGGGCGGTGGGAGCGATCCCCCCTCCTGAAACCTTTAATAAACCAAAATCAGACAAGTCGATCAGCTGATAATCATAAACCAAAAATAATTGTTGGGTTTATCCAACTTAAATTACACGAACTACTAGAAGTCTTGGGAGCAGACACACTGTAATTACGCAGATTGAAGTGTGACCTTGGGAAGTGAAGTGTTATGCTGTTGCTGCCTGTAGGCCCAACCATAATACCGCTCTTCAAAGCCCCTAAACTGTCCCCTCTCCCTCTCCATTGTCTCCAATCCAGAACCTTTCTTAATTTGTACGTTCTTTGGTGATTAATGGAAAACTGGAATGGCAAAATTAACTTATGCTATGTTACTGAACAAAGTAATTAAAAGTAACCTATTTTCGTTGCCCTTTGAACTTAAATTAAGAAATTTTAGGGATTTGCTTACTAGGTCCTTGTCCCTTTCTTCCCGCTGTTTTTGGTAATGAGTGCTACTTACTGCTTAGTTTCATTCGCTGATGGCTACTCACTTCATTTCACTATTACGGCAACCCAACACAAAGTGGCCGTCCTGCGCTCCATTAGTACTGATAACACAATGAGTTAATGGAAAAAATGGTGAATTGTTATACCCTGAACAATTCTCAGATATTTAAAAAAAAAAATGAACCGTTGTCAACCTCAAAATCTGTCAACTTGGTACTGTACCGTTACTGTTTAAGGAAATTGTTATTGATACGATAGCACATGATAGCAACAACTTATTTATAGCGTCTTCTCTTGACAAGTTGTGGTATATCGTTACGTTTTTAATCTGATATGCGGTTAGCTTAAACAATGGATGACGCAAGCATCCCTCCTCGTTAAAAAGATTCAATTTATGCTTGGTTGGTTGGTTGGGGTAGTTCGTCTTCTCCTCTGGGAGTAGAAGGCTACAAATATGAGAAGTTTGTCAAAAGAGAGCAAATTAATCCGTTCTTTGTGTAGGCGTATTTTCAGAGTCCGAGCTGGGTCCTAAATGACCGAAATTAACGAAAAATGACAATTTGCAACAATCGGCAACAATCACCCAACAATGCCTCAACAATACATGACGTCACGATTGTTGCCAATTTTTTTCTAGAACGTCCATCAACAATAGTCTGGCGTCAACGGACCAACAAGGAGCGAGTCACTAAATTGTTGTTTTCAGTAACAATCAGTAAAGACGCGTAGCTTTTCGCAGTACTATTTTATTATCCGTTTTAAAATTGGAGTCAATCACCGATTCTATAATAACGGACAAATCTAGGGCAAGAGAATAATCGTTTAGCAGTAACACAAAGACAGAAAAAGATTAAATGCTAAATTCTAAATTACGTATAGAAAATATATTGACACCAGAAAGGGGTGCCAGGAATACGTGTGCGTTTGTATCATTTTAAACAACAATATTCGAGCATTAGTTTTTACGTAAGGCCATCAGCCAGTTCGTTCCTCATTTGTGCTAAAACACGAGCAGCTTTGGATAAGAGTTAGGGTCTTGTGAGGCCTAATTTGCATTCAAGCCGTGGCGTTTTCACTTGATTTCTGCATCTGTTTTCGCCGAGTGACGTGTGGTTCTTGGTGGTTACATTGATTTAGCCACGTTCCTGAATAAATGTTTGCATGATTGAGTGAGCGAAGCGAACGAAAATCATCGTTTGTCATCAGAAACACTAATAAGCTAAATATTTATACAGTAATGCAAATGAACGACTTTCTATGTTGGATAAAAGATCATTGGAACCGTGGCGTTTTCACTTGATTTCTGCAGCTGTTTCACCAAGTGAGGGGTCATCAGAAAGTGAAGTGATAAGGAACCGATGGAAAAATCTTCACTGAGCAGGACGTAAAGAAAAAAAAATCTTGACAATGACTCAGTCACGTTTCTGAGTGATTGAGTGATCCTAGCGAACGAAAATCATCGTTTGCCATCAGAAACAGTAGTAAACTAAATATTTATACAGTACTGCAAATGAACGACTTTCTATGTTGGATAAAAGATCAGTGGAACCGTGGCGTTTTCACTTGATTTCTGCAGTTGTTTCACCAAGTGAGGGGTCATCAGAAAGTGAAGTGATAAGGAACCGATGGAAATTATTCACTGAGCAGGACGTAATGAAAAAAAATTCTTCAAAAAGTGAAACAAAAAACCCCATATAAAGTGTAATACTAACACAAATTACGTGTGATGTGATGTTCTCGGTGTTACAATGATTCAGTCACGTTTCTGAGGAAATGTTGGCGCTGATTGAGTGAGCGAAGCGAACGATGATCAGCGTTTGTCATCAGAACAGCACTTTTTCCTAAATACAGTAATAACGTAGTAGGGTAGGTTGCGCTGATTGAGGGAGCGAAGCGAACGAATATCAGCGTTTGTCATCAGAACAGCACTTTTTCCTAAATACAGTAATTAAGTAGTAGGGTAGGTTGCGCTGAGTGAGTGAGCGAAGCGACCGAAAATCAGCGTTTGTCATGAGAACAGCACTTTTTCCTGAATACAGTAAAAACGTAGTAGGGTAGGTTGCGCTGATTGATGAGCGAAGCGAACGAAAATCAGCGTTTGTCATCAGAGACAGCACTTTTTCTTAAACACTCTTAGAGTCCGGCCACTGAAAGAATGACTCGGCGTTCGTCGAATATCGCGCGTTTTTGCCAGTAGGATAGGTGCACCTTGCGAACAGCGAGTTCAAACGATCCCAGACATGGCGTCGAATTCGACTTCGTTAGCGAAGCGCGGTAAAACTTAAAACAGTCAAGCTCGGGAGATGTTTAAAACGTCGTCTAGTATTTCGAATCTATAGGTGAGTGAATTTGGAGAGTATAGAACTACCCCACATTCCAGAAAGTGTGCAGTGGCTGCCATTGGAGTGTCGTGACGTTTTGCTGCACGTCTCATGCAAGGCGTTTAAGCCTATTGCTTTTCCGGGCAAGTGATGTACAGACGCCGGAAAAAAAAAAAAGGCCGCGTCTATCACCCATTTCGCAGCTCAATTTTTTCCACACGTCAATAATAAGACGTATTATTGTAGACATGCGTACAAATAAACAACCTCCCTATTGTTAAGAAAGTGTCGGCAGAGGCAAAGGAATGCTTGGGGTTTGCTGGAAAACGGATAGCCGTCTTAGAAGTCTTGGTAAATAAAAAATAAAAATCCATTGTGCTCTTATATGTGTTATTTCCCAGCTGCTGATTACAATGTACTGTATTACAAGCTAAATTGACAAATTGGCATGAGGATTAGTGTGTGTGGGGGGGGGGCGCAACCTAGTTTTCTATTTTTTATGGTAGTAATCGGCGCTATACAGCAATTAAAGTACGGGACCGTGATAAGGAAAACGATGCACCGATTCCTCGTTTCGTGCTACGATTCAAAATGTTTTGTCAACAGAACAAATCATTGAAAGAAGATTCGTGCAACACTACAGAGTAATTAACGTCTGGATATAAGAAATCACACGAAATGATCGGGAGTGGACAAAAAATGTTGATTTGCAGCTCCACTTAGTTCAACGAGCGAGTTTGACAACCACTGTCAATGTATTTGTTTTTCCCATTTATCCAGGATTTACACACGTTTCAAGGTAACACGTGTAAATTTATTGTAAACTGTTTTCGCCTCGCCAGGCTTTTGTTAAGTAATAGAACACTGCCGAAATCACGAGATGGCTACGGCCGATTTAACAGTTGCTGTACGCAGTCCAGCAGTTTTTCGTGTTATCCTTATTTTAGACAGGTGGAGCTCGTCTTATTCTTCATTTGGCTTATTATACTTTACCTTTATTTAATAAAAAAAAATTAAAGGGATTTAATTTAATATTTCACTCGAGATTTCACTATTATTTTGTTTGGATTTTGGGCAGCGGAATTTGGTTGGCTTGCCTGCGTTACGTGTTGTTGCCTGGCAACCATTAGGGGAGGATGATGCTTTAAGCGCGAGCGCCGTTTATATTTTCAGTAACGAACCTTGTTTTTACAGTGTAAATCGTTTTTAAAAGTACTTCTAGTGGAACAAACATTTTCTCACTTCACTATGATATGAGAGGAACCACAAATTATCTTTCTTTACTGCTAAAATTATTTTATGTGTTGACGTAGCCATAACAACGTCTCAACACGATCATTCTATGAATTAATTGCTAATGCACGGACGACCTCGATCCAATCGTATATGTAGTGCTGCCAAACTATGGAAGCATCCTTGGTAACGGGTAATGAATGGCCAAGAGTGCACCTTGCATGCACCTAAAACTGGCGAGCGAGGTCACGACTAAACAATCGATGATAACATCAAGTCATTCTTTTAGTGGCCCTATTCTAGTAAGTTGTAGGCTTAATATTTATCCTGTAGTGGAAAAATGCGCACATTATTTGGATCATTTCCTTGAACATATGTTTGATAATTTTTGCTGGGAGTGTCTCTCAGCACCATACGAGTTTCAACAAGAAATCTCCTCGAGCGCAGCGAGACGTGGCGGATGAGCGATCGAAGCGAGCGACTCCGCTAGTCTCTCCTCGTTAAAAAGATTCAATTTATGCTTGGTTGGTTGGGGTAGTTCGTCTTCTCCTCTGGAAGTATAAGGCTACAAATATGAGAAGTTTGTCAAAAGAAAGCAAATTAACCCGTTCTTTGTGTAGGCGTATTTTTAAAGTCCTAGCTGGGTCCTAAGTGACCGAAATTAACGAAAAATTATCATTTGCAACAATCAGCAACAATCACCCAACAATGCCTCAACAGTACATGACGTCATGATTGTTGGCACATTTTTTCCGTGGAAGCCTCGAAGCCGTCCAGAACGTCCATCAACAATGGTCTGGCGTCAACGGACCAACGACGAGTGAGTTACTAAATTGTTGTTCCGTAAAGACGCGTAGCTTTTCGCAGTACTATTTTATTATACTTTTTAAAATTGGAGTCATTCACCGATTCTATAACAACTGACAAATCTAGGACAAGAGAATAATCGTTTAGCAGCAACACGAAGACAGAAAAAGATTAAATGCTAAATACTAAATTACGTATAGAAAATATATTTGACACCAGAAAGGGGTGCCAGGAATACTTTTACGTGTGCGTTTGTATAATTTTAAACAACAATATTCGAGCATTAGTTTTCACGTAAAAAGTTCCCTCCTTATTTGGGCTAAATCACGAGCAGCTTTGGATAAGAGTTAGTGTCTTGTGTAGGCCTAATTTGCCTTTAAGCCGTAATTCTGCAACTGCTTTTGCCAAGTGATGTGTGGTTACATTGATTTGGTCACGTTCCTGAGGAAATGTTTGCGATGATTGAGTAATCCTAGCGAACGGAAAATCATCGTTTGCCATCAGAAACAGTAGTAAGCTAAATATTTATACAGTACTGCAAATGAACGACTTTCTATGTTGGATAAAAGATCATTGGAACCGTGGCGTTTTCATTTGATTTCTGCAGCTGTTTCACCAAGTGAGGGGTCATCAGAAAGTGAAGTGATAAGGAACCGATGGAAATTATTCACTGAGCAGGACGTAAAGAAAAAAATTCTTAAAAAATGAAACAAAAAACCCCATATAAAGTGTAGTATTAACACAAATTACATGTTATGTGAGGTCCTCGGTGTTACAATGATTCAGTCACGTTTCTGAGGAAATGTGTGCGCTGATTGAGTGAGCGAGGCGAACGATAATCAGCGTTTGTCATCAGAACAGCACTTTTTCCTAAATACAGTAAT
>JAHWFP010112226.1:0-11367 GCA_023313725.1 Lithobius niger
TGCTCACACCACACAATTACACACTTCATATTTACTAACGATGTGTTCAGCAAGCCCTAGATATTTTAAACGTTTTACTGCACTGGGAAGATTTTATCCGGTTTTTATCTGAATCGAAACACCTGTTAAGTTTAAAATGTGTTTTTGTAACAAGTTGTTGGTTATTTCGTTAGGCTCTTGCACCAATTTAGGCAGAATTCCTTTTGCAAAGACTAGGAATGTTACAATAATCAAAAGGGTAAATAAAAACACTTGGTAGTCTGATCAAGGGATGTAGCTGTGGACAAAAAAAACAGCAACTTAATATTCCAGGGGTTGCAAATTAATAATAGTCAGATGAAATGAAAATCAAAGGTAGCTCATAAAGTGATTGAATCAGACTGTACTGTAAAAATAATTTTCAAAGCGTCAAAATATTTTAATTAGTAATATATCTTATTCTATTATTTTGGTGGTGAATTTATCAGTATACTAATGAATTCTTTTTACTGGTCATTACTGTTATAATTTTTAACCTGAATCGTGGATAAATTTTTAAAAAATGTTTCATGCCCTAAGAATAACTATGCGTGCACTCTTGAGAACCACTTATGTAACTTTTAGCGGCCTAATCTGGCATCTGGAGAAAAACAATGGCCCTTCCCCCACCGGGCAAAATTTCTAAACGGCTAGCACATAAGTCTGCTTGCTGACGACCATGTTAGGATACGGTGGGATTTTTTAGGGTGCTTTATCTGGCATTCGTCAAACTACAGTAAACATTTATTTGACTAGTGCATTTCTCCACCCCGGACCATCTTGAAACATTGCTTATTTCCGTATGGATATGGGAAACTAAGGACAAGTAAGTGTTGAATATTGGCCCGCCTGTAAACGGTTCTCACACAAAGTGTAAAACTGCTACAGCAGATATGAACGATAGGGTGGCTTACTTGCTTAAACCCTCTGGTACCATCAATTCTAACATTACATGATGCTTAATTGATGCTGGACGTTTAAATCACAGAATGACCGAGCTTAGTACCCTGTTATCTTCTGGGATGTATGATCTCATTTTTATCAGTGAAACCTAGCAAAATAAAACCTTCAATGATTTATTCACTATGTTTACATGGCCGCAAGAAAGTACATTTTAACGATGTGCTTTGAAATGAGCATCAAACAACGGAACCTGTTTAGAAGACGCAAGACCCCGATTAGGGCCACTCCGTTAAGTAAAGTGATTCCTGCCGGTAAGCTCAGACACCCTTTTCTTCCTGCCCTTCCTACTGCCACGAATTTATAGGGTTGGGAAGGAGAATTTATGACTAAGACCATTCTGAAACGTCTTGGATACTTTCGTAGTAGTTCAGTCTTAGTTTATAGAGGGCGCCATGTGTGTTATGTGGGAATTTTTACTCAGTTTTTAGCCTAAAATTAACCGAAACTAGCTTGTATTTAATTATTATTTACCCTAGTTTGGTTCTAATTTAGTTTACTTTAGATTCGGGCGAAAAATGAGCAAAAATTTCCATTTGGAACACGTAGCGCCCTCTGAGAATTCTAACGGAACTAATAGGGACGAATCTAAACATGTTTCAATAGGGTCTTTTTAGAGTTACAAATTATCCTCCCAAACCCTATAAATTCTTGCTTTGGCAAATAGTGAGCAAGTTCCATGTTGCTCTACCCCCTATATGTCGTAAACTGGGTCAGCCTAAACCCAAGTAACCAAATGTATGCAAGTCTCAGTGGTCTTCACTGCAGCAATGGACACTTATTTTCAGTTTATTTACCTAAATTTCGAATGGCTCCAGCATAAATTACGTGGGCACGTAACTGTGTCCATCATCTTTGCCAGGCATTCTTCAGCGTCTCAAGTGCGGTTGCGAGTATTTACGTGAATAAAGACTCAATGAATCAGACTCTCAATTCACCTCTGTAAATCGCTTCTGTTCTGTATCGCCAGATGGGAGAAAATGCCACGAACTGGTGTTTACAAGATCCACGGAGGCGATGCACATCCCTCTGAAGTGCTTCCAAGTGGTCGTGTAAACGTAGTGATTGTTGACCTCTGACATACCTAGTTTAGTTCGAATGACATTGGCTCTAACGCTAGTGTCCTAGTAGTGTTATTTTTTTTAACGAAATCTACGTTGCTGTGTCTTGGATATATCCAGTGATGTTGCGGCTGTTAGTACGGATGTACGACCAAACCATTTTTTAGGTTTATTATACGATACCTACTTGATGGGAGGGACGACTCCTATATTCTACAGATGAAACCTTTTTATCACATAAAATATATCCAACTGCCTGCCAAATATCATGGTTGGCAATTGCAGTACGTCATACCTTAATTGGGTGACCTCTAAAGTTAACAATTGACACCAGCAAAGCTTTTACCGATTTGGATTTTCATCAAATATTTACTGAGACAACCCATGCAAACAGCCTTAGTTTTAGTCGACTCCACTCGTTTGGTGTATAGTGTAAATGCAATAAAGCATTTCGAATCGAATTATTATAACATGGTAAAGTTTCATATCCAGTTTCAATGCGACATTGATACTGACTCCTTAATCAAATATAAACGTGACTTAAATTTCGAGGCTTCGTATGAGTATCTGAATGAACCGGATCGGTTTGTTGATATGGATGACGATGCGGAAGTTGACGTGTTGTGGCGTATATTTCATGCTAAATTAACTGGCGTGGTAGATGTTTGTAGTAATCTGAAGTGCTGCTAGCTGTGCTAATGGAATTATTGGCACTTAAAGCTCTGTTAGAAAATTCATTAACAGAAAAAAGAAACCTTGGAAGAAATATAAAAAATCTATAGATGTTATCCGAAGCAAGCAGTTTGCTTTAAAGACTGGCCTTGTGAGGATACACAATGCACTAGTCTGAGAAAGAAAGGAAAGATAACTGCCCCGACTGGGACTAGAGCCGAGGACTTCTGTTTACTAGCCAGGTGCTCTAACCACTGCGCTACCAGGGGGGGGGGGGGTTCTGGTCACAGGCTCCAGCCTAAGTAGCTGTTCAATCTTTCTCAGTGGTGACCTACAGGTCACTAACATACATACAAGGAGGGAAAGCTACATTGCTTCTTGGCCTCCACACTAGAAATAATGCAGGTAGTAAACAAAGAAGAAATCACAAGGTAAAGGGTAAACGAAGCAAGCAAGCCTTGTGAGGATACACAATCTTTAATGCAGATGCAATCTTTAAGGCCAGTCTTTAATGCAGACTGCTTGCTTTTTTTACCCCTTTCCCTTTTGATTTCTTCTTTGTTTATAGATGATATCGTTGGTCACCATTACAAATACTGTAGCAAAAACTAACACAGTTTATTAACCAACATGAAATTGCATCGGAACTAAAAGTTATTTCAGATGTTACACGTGCTACTCTCTTTAAATTTTTAAAGAGAAAACTGACAATGTACAAACTTTCTCACCTATGAATATTAATGGTAAGATAGAAACCGACGATCTCGCTAAAGTTGAAATTTTTAATTATATTTTCTTTTAATAAGTTTACTACAGATAATGGTGACGACCCACAATTTTCCACAACAGTGGTATGGCTTATTTTTCAGTACGCCATTTTCTATCACACCCTGAAAAATTAGGCCTATTTTTGGAAATTTTTTATAAATAGCCACGCCGTTGACCCTGATGGGTTTTTTGTTGCCTTTTACGAATGGGTTGCCACGGAACTAAGCTGGCTACCCGCCAGAATCTTATCGTGTAGTAAACTTTCACATTGTTGGTAGAAAACCAGAGTGATGGCCATCTTCAAGAAGGGCGTACTCCTCACCCCCATAAATTACAGCCAATCTCACTGACCAGTTTTCTTGCTTTGTACTTAAATATGTTTTATCTTCAGTCAAATGACATATCAGTTAATGACAATTTCGGTTTTATGCCAGGCAGATTGGCAGTTCAGCAACTATTGTGTGTGGCCTTGAGGATTTGACCAAAGCACTCGAGCGTGGGACAACAACTGACATTATTTGGCTGATTTTGCCAAGGCTTTCGATTCGGTTTTACACAGAAAGCTACGCAGTAAACTTATTGGATACGGATTTATGGTAATGGTTTGGAATGGATAATGGATTTCCGGCCAATAGGTCACAGTAAGTTGGCGTGGGGTATGCAATATCTTTTGAATGTAATGCTACCAGTGGGGTTCCCCAAGGATCCGTTTTAGGACCACTTTTGCTGCTGATCTACAAAAATGATCTATTCACTGACTCTCATGTTAAAATGCCAAAACCAGCTAATCTACTATATCGAAACTGATTGACCACATAGATCTTTCATCTGCACTAAAGCCATATAAACTGTTAAATTCGATTGCAGCTACCAATATCTGGTCCCAAATGTAAGACTTTTCATATCAGATCTAGAATAGTAAGTTGATTTACGCCATCCTCGGTAACAGACTTGGCCATGTATTCAAGGCTACAGATCTTGGTGTGCAGATCACCAGTGATTTGAAATGTAGATCACATTGTGACTTTGTTGTTAAGAAGGTCAGACAGAGAGCTTCCATGCTTAGGCGTTTCATGTCTCTGGCAATTTAAAGACACATTAGTGTGGGCATTCACCGTGTTTATGAGACCTGTACTAGTATGCACTTGCCAAGTTTGGTCATCACACTTACCTAGAGATATCAATCACGTCAAGTCTGTTCAGCAGCGGTTCACCAATTTTTTTACTAGGTCTTAGAAACATTGTCTAATCTGAACGTTTGTATTTTTTAAAGCTTTTCTCACTTGGGTTGCTTAGGCTACATGCCAACCTCTGTTTAACTTAATTAATCTTAAAGGGGGAAACATCGGCATTGATAGTGGTATCTTTTTTTTTTAGGTCCGAGGAAATAATCGTAGTAGAGGTCACCCTGTTAACTGACTGTAAATCAGGTTCGTAGGGAATGTCAGAAGTACTTCTTCTCTGATCGGGTGGTGAATACATGACCTTCCTTCTGACGTGGTTTTATCCATTACTTTTCCTACATTCAAGCAAAAATTCCCAAAACAGACCTCTCCAGTTTCGTTAGAAGGTGTTAACTACTGCATGACCCATTTCTTCTTTTCTGAGTTACGGTTTGTGTTGTTGCTATATTTTGTAGACTTCAGCCTCTAACTGGTATTAGGGCGCCTTTATGCAAAAAGGCCTACTCGCTCGCCGAAAGCTATTTGCTAGTTAACCGTTATTTATTTATGATTAGTTTCCCGTTGCTACTAAATGAATGCCGTAATAGATAACAAATTGTATGTATTATAAATAATAACATAGATAAAGAACAAAGACTACAGTAATTTTAAACATTGCTACAAGATTGTTGCCATTTCACGCTATTTCCAAAATTTGCTATTCTCCCTCAACGTACAGCTTCTAGCAATGATCAAACCTCGGTAGAATAAATAGCTTCTCGCAACGAGAATTCAAAATCCAACATAGGTCCATTTCGTGGCTATAGAATCGAAGACAAACCATCGAATGCCGGCATACAAAAAACAGTTCGTCGTCTTGTACTGCATTAAAAATTGTTTTCTTGTTGTCATACATCGACGCTCGAATGTTACAAGCATCGTACGCCGTGTCACGGTTGCCATGGTTACTAATACGCATAGACAATCGAAAGCCACATACTCCGGTAAAGGCGAGAAGCAGCCATCAGATTTAGTATTGATCAAGTAAAATCTAGTGTACAAGAAAACTGTCATTGCGTAAACGAGCCCTTATTCTTTTTTAACTTAATTTAGACTTGGACTTAGTGGTAACCCTGTGGTCCTTCCATGTCTTCCACTTATTGTGACAAACTTATGATTATTATTATAATTATTAATTTATAGAGATTTTTCTTGAAGAGAAACGCAACCAGACTAAAATGTACGCAGTTAAAATATTCGAAAATCAATTCTGTGTCTGAATTTGTACTGTCGCATCGTATGTGTGAAACTTATTTATTTTATACCGTCCATGTAAAAGGCCTGTGGGAGCAACTTCAATTCCAAAACTTCAATTTTTAAAAGCAGTGGCCGAACCGAAGTACATGAAATCAGTTTGTTTAACACAGTTCGTTAATTCCGTAACTGTAACGTTTCGTTAATTATTACCCTTTTACACATACGTTATTAAAGGTTTTCTCAAACTGCTTTTCAACTTATGAAAGCAAGAAGCAAGATGAGCTATGGAGAAGATTTAATTTATTATATAATTCACGTAAAGTGCTGGAGTTGGATTCTGAAAGGCAGATTAAACTTGTGCACATTGTAACAGGCTGGTGTTACATGTACTGCAGTGCAAGGGGTCACAAGGAAGCCACACTTCCTCATTCCCTTTGCTACTCTGTGCAGGGAATGAGGTTAATTGATTAAGCAACAGACAACTACTTTTGTTTGGTAACGGGACCTCGGCTTCTAGCTGTGGTGCAGTTATCGGCCGAGATCTGGGTTTGCCTGCAGAAATCCAGATCTCGACCGTCAGCTGCACCACAGCTAGAAGCTGAGGTCCCGTTACCAAGCAAAAGTAGTTGTCAGTTGCTTAATCAATTGACGAGTTCTTGCGTACGCCCGTTAAGATTGTGTAATTCCTGACAGGGAATTCTAATGTTGGGAATCGGGTAATTATGGAGTTTAACCGAACCACTCCAAATCACTCAATTTTTTTCACTAACCGACGCAGATCTTCATCCTCGTTCCATTTCCAATTTAAAAATCTGGGGGAAATGTGTTTTAAGTCCTTGGCAAAGCCTCCGCCAGGATTGCCAGCCAGAGTAGCGTGAGAAGCTAACATGCTCCTTCAGTGGCTATGGGAACTATTCTGGCCAATTCTGGACAGTCTATCGGCCCCTACGATGATCGGAGGTTTCCCAGATCGAATCCCCAGGTTAGCACCTTCCTTTATCCGATATTTCTTCCTCTCTATAAGTCTGGTAATGTTCAAAGTTTAGCCGGTTCAGCCATACAAGCATTAAATTGCTTCGGGGGGGAGGGGGGGAGACTTGTGGTTCAGAAAAAAGAAGCTCTTAAAAAAACCATTGAAACACGTAAAACCACAGTAGCAGGAAAACCTGATTTCCATCGCAATGAAAGAAATGGAAATTATTTTTCTTCCTCATTTCTTTCCAAACTACGTGCCTCACTCGCACTGCCGCGCTCGCTGCGGCTAAATACATAGCATCAGACATAGCATACATAGCAACCAAACTCTTTTCCTCCAAAACTGAAGAGGCGCCGGCAACGTGAGCAAGACTGCATAATTTGGAACATTACTTTCCGTTTTTGCGAAGTCACCTTTGGAACATGGCCGCTGCTTCAACACGGCCGGGCCAACCTTTTTACGTGGTTTAAAAACGTTTTTGGAGAACTAACAACGTGATTGGAGAATTAAAAAGACATTTCCCCCATTTTTATAACATGAAATGTGAAGAGGATGAAGAACTGTGTCAGTAATTGCGTGACTTTCCGTGGTTCGGTTAAACTCCGTAATTACCCAGAATACCATAAATGCAGCGATTTTGGTTGAAGATCTTCAGTTGCAGTCTGGCGAAAGACCCAACAAGTTGGATCCTCAAGTTTGTTAGGACCAACACGGCCAATCCACGTTGCTGGTGCATATCTAATTCTCGCTGCAAAGTCCCCTAGATGTGCGGTAGCGACAAACTTAGAATCGAGCGCTTAAAACTTGAATCTTTGCGTTTGTCGTGCTGGGTGTTACAACATTATATTTTAGTTTAGCGCCATCTAGTAGTTGTACGTTTTATTATATTAAGTGATACGACTTACCCAGCAAAGGGGAGGCTGTCTTCTTTACTGTAAAGTAAAAAAAAATATATATCAGCTCTTAAAACCTGTCGTGTATCAACAAGCTAATGCAAACACTGGTCGAATGCTTTATCAGTAAAACAGCCACAAAAATAACTTACTAAAGCCTCCTAATGACCAACCACTAGAAGCTTCTGAAAAAAAGTGAAAATTTTTATTATGAAAACATTACTAAATGCTGAGATGTTTCAATATCTTTTAATATCTACAAATTCATAAATGAACTCGTTTATGAGCAGTTTTTCAAGAGTATTTCCAAGGGCAGGGGGAATCTTTTCCCTACAAAATGTTTTTTATGTACTTTTTCTTAAAATGCGGTAAACTACTCCAGTTAGGATCGTTAAATTCAAATTTTCTCTGGTTTCAGGGCCGCCCTGCCCCCGTCCCCCTCCCCAACTAAGAACCACATCAATAACTAATACAAATTAGACATCGACACTGCAAACATTATTTTGGGAGTGTGGGAATTCTATATAGACATTGGCGGAATTGGCGGATGGACGCAGGTGCTGTTTTCTCTTTATAACAAAATAGTGTCATGAAAATAATCGTTATCAAAGAAACTAGGGGTTTTTTTTCTTTATATATAATGGATAGTTTCCATGTGAATAACTGCTGATGCTTCATAGACATGGCGCTAAATACGTTTTTGAATGGCTGGCCGCCATTACGTTTTAAGCTTCAGCTGTTTGTTTGATTGGAAATAAACATTGAATCAGTTCTTGCAACTCAGTTCTTCGTGTAGAGTGGTTCATTGGTGCCTTATTCAGTTTTTTTTTTACTGAGGTGTTTTATTGAGTGTGCTTTACTGCTTTAGTCAGTGGTAGTTTAATGTTTAAGAATGCATTTGGAAACAGCTAGCCCGTTGCCACTTGCTGCCTTATTGACGGTTACGAAAGGCCCAGCCTATTGTGAAACACACAACATGGCGTCATCAAAATATAGCCACATTGAAACCATGTTTAGGTGTAACGACACCTGTGTAAATGGCTAATTTGACATTAGCTGATAACGGGACGGGAATAATCCAAAATCTAACCGTATTTATTTGACGGTTACTAATATTAATAATATGGACTGGGCGTTCTTATAATTAGAAAAAATGAATGAGATATGTAATGGCGGCTTTCACCCCTGTCGAGGTGCTTTTTTTAATCTCAGGGAAATTTCTTTTTGGTTTACTAAAATTGTTGGATAGATGGCAAGTCTGAGTGTATAACCAAGTTAAAATTTTCCGATATAGCCAATCTTATAATACGCCATTTTTGAAAATCACTTACCTTCTGGTGGAGTTGTAGGTGCAGGTGTCGTTGCTGCAACGAGAAATGTTATTTATGTTAGGAATAGTAGGCAATGAAGCTATACTCTCATATACACGGATGGTTCAATTTTAGTTTAAACGTTTACGGCTTAATGATTGATATTACCAAAGGTACGATCGATTTCGGCACGGTTTCAGTTTTTAATAAGACATATGGTTAACAAACAAAAGTAAAGTACTTATTTACAGACTAAGGCTGATCAGCAGGAGCTGCAATGACACAGTGCAATGACACAGTAGCCTACTACCGGAATAAGGGAACCTAGTAACAGTATAAGGCACCTACTATGAATATAAGTTGGGTGGAAAGAAATCAATAACTCTTTGGGGGTTGCTTTTACCAGAATGCACTGATTTTACCAACGTTTTGACTCAATCTTGGAGTCTTTATTCGTTTTCCACGGGAAATATGTAAAGTTAAAACGACTTTCGTAAAACTGACTGTTGATTTTCCTGCTGCGATTTTAATAAAAAGTAAAAATCATTGTTGAGTTATCAAAACCGTGCCATTTTTACTTTTCCCATGGAATCCAAGATACAGATTAATCATCCAAAGAATTATCTATTTTTAAAGGGAAAGAATTTTATAATTAAAAGAATTTATTTTAAGTGACTGGATTTTTTTTATGCATGAATGACTTAGATATCACACATAATTCATTAGCATCAATAGAACTGACGTCACGAAATGACTGTAATCCAAGCATCTTAGTAAGTAATTATAAGAAGTAATTATTTAAATTTCTTACTGGTAGATGGTGTTTCGGGTTGTGGTGCTGCAACAAGAAAATATATAAAAATTTAAGTATTGCAAGGTTGGATGATGTGCGAAAATACTACAACTTCGACCATACGTGGGAACTTTAAGAATACATTTAACGCAGCTAATTTAACCTCTCAATACCGGTACCTTAATTCTGGCATGACGTGCGTTAATTCATTTAAAAGCACTGTAAAACATTCTATAAAAAAACAACGAATTAAAATTGCACAGCATTCTTGAATCTTGAATATCTGCAATTCGGAAGTTTTATTCTCAGTTTGCATTTTATAGTACAGGCGTATTGACGAATTTTAAATAAATGGAAATAAAACTACGACGCACAGGGCCGTGTGACACCATACGGTTTTTTTTAATCAAGTGATAAATATCGTAATTTTTATGCTTTTTAATCGTCTTTCACATGTTAATTATAAGGAGTTTTTTTTGCTGGTGGAATGCTTATTAGAGTTCATTTAATATAAACTGGCAAACTGAAAGTATTTGCATGTAGCGGGTTATCTAGTTATTTCTAAGCGGTTATCAAGAACAATTTACTCCGAATTTCTTACTTCAAATCAAAACTCCAAAATTTTTTAATGGAATATCTAAATGGAACCAGGTAGTTTACTGCAATTTTCTTGTTATATGCAATAAAATAGTTTAATATCCTTGCCGCTACATCGGGCTTCATCGGAAAGCTAAGCATCAGAAATATCAGCTATCGGTATCGAGGTATGGAGATATCGGCTATTGGTATCGAGGTATGGAGATATCGGCTATTGGTATGGAGGTATGGAGATATCGGCTATTGGTATCGGAAACGCAGATGTTAACAGTGCTGCACGCTGAATGTTGTGAACTACTTTTGAACTAGAATCACCAACAATATCAGAAGTACCCACTTTGAAAACCGATAGAAATATTGAATTATTCAGGTACTCAAACGTACGATGTGCTGCCAGCAGCAAATTAAAAGGTGAAATTGCACACTAAGGGGTGCGTAGATGAAATTTCTATATTTTTTTTGGAATAAATTCACTCAAAAGAACGTCGAAATTTAACCAGCACATCACCGAGTTGGCGGTTCCAAATTTTACTTTGCTGTGGCTAAACATGTGCCTACCTGAATTTTTCAGTATTTTATTGGTTTTTTAAAATGGTTGTACCGATGCGAGGTGGTGTTTTTAGTGTTCTGACGCAGACCTCCATGTAGTGGCACAAAAATTAATTTTCTTTTTTTGCATGTAATGGGTAAAACTCCAGTTATCTGCCTGGCTTTACTTTCCACTTCTCATTCTAGTACCAACCATCTTGCATTCGAGATTTACGAGAATCTATATTCTGTCATACTAAAGAATGACCTAATACTTAGGGGAACATGTTTTTCTCTTGCCTCCCAAAATCGTAAGAAAGTAGTATTCTCCCTGCTGTTTGGGCTTAATGGGTTTTAACTTCTAACATGCA
>JAHWFP010112227.1:0-15623 GCA_023313725.1 Lithobius niger
AATTTGAGATATGTGCGGACAGTCACTTCATGGTGAATGCAGAAAACGGCATGTAAATCGGTCAACAATATCATGAACTGTGAACAAAACACGTTAGTGCAAATGTTGGCTTCAGTGCATAAAATAACACCCTGATAGCCCTATGAGCCGTTGTGTGAATTGGTTGATTGCATGTAATAAAGTGCAGTAGGGAATAGCAAACATAACGATGTTGATGAAGTGTGCGGCTCGGACATGTTTGTGTACATGTTTGTTGCACATGTAGCAGCTGGCATTCGACCTAAAGGAACCGGAAGTGGAATATTTATATAAGGGGGCAGGGTGGAGATCAACCATTCTTGAAGGACTTCTTTCCTACACACTGATTTCGGGATTGGAGGCACCAGTCGCCAGTTGACGTTGCGTTTCCATCGCTGACAGCACATTTGTTGAAATATTTGTTCGAACCTTTCCAGGCTCTTCAAAGTCGAACACCAGTTAGTTACATGTGTTACAAACACCTGTACAAACATGTGCTAGCCGAACCCTTATCAATTTCGCTACGTTTGCTATTCCCTACTGCACTTTATTACATGCAATCAACCAATTCACACAACTGCTCAGGGTACAATTTTTTTATGCACTGAAGCCAAGTGTACTAACGTGTTTTGGTCATAGCTCATGCTATTGTTGACCGATTTCCATGCTGTTTTCTGCATTCACCATGAAATAGCTGCCCGCACATATCTCAAATTGGGACCACTGTCCAATTCCTAAAGGAACCGGAAGTAGAAAATTTATTTAAAGGGACAGGGTCGGGGGGGGGGGAATCCCTTAATGATCGTAATATGTAGCCCCCTCCGTGGTGACCAACGATCGATGGTTGTTTGGTGGCTATTAAACCAAATCATGCGGCTGCAAACTCTACTGGGCCTATACTGTTGACTCACCCTGTATTATACTACATAAATTCTTTACAATACTACATAAATGCTTCAAAGTATTATGATAGTAATTTACTATTATACTGCACAAATTTTTACAAAAATGAAGATTATGATTGTTAAATACGATTTACGTCTCCACCGCCTTAATTAAACAAATTAAGTTGACAACAAACCTACAAGATGCAAATAACGACTGCTGACGCTTTTTAGTCCTTGGTCGTTACTTGTATAAAGCGTTAGAACAAAATCTTTTGGATGAATTTTGTACTATCAGATATTTTACGACATGGGTCATACAGTAGTAGGCATGTTGTAAAAATATCCTGTGTGTAAAGTGTCAACTGCTCCTACAACATTTTGTTGTAAGGTAACAATAGAGCATGCTAAATTGTTGCACTTCAACTAATAAAATATTGATTCAAAATGGTGCGCACAGTGAGACGAGAGTTGCTGACTCAAGAAAAAAGGTTTTCTCATGAAAGCAGAGATAAATAAAGAACTCGTCTCAGCTGAAAAGTATATGAAGGTATGACAGTTGGCGGAGTGTGCTGGTTTAACTGAAGAAGACTAATTTATGACTTGCTGTAGTGGGAAGCCATGTTGTTGCACTGCCCCTTTGTTTGTTTGTAATTATTTCAGAGCATATCCGTTCTCATTGTATCAGCCAGCATAATTGAAGCCAGCCAACATACGCCGGCCAGCATTATTGAAGCTTCGTTTGTTTATTCATGATTACATGTCTGGTTGTAATTTTATCCTCTGTATTCGAGCACGTGGCTGTGGGCCGCGGCTTGGTGTAATAAATCAATCAATCAACCTCATCATCATCATCAAGTCTGCTCCTAAGCGAAATATATATATATATGACGTAGATGTGGAGACCATCAATGCGATAGAGAACAACATTGTAGAATCTGACAATGCAGAGTTGGCTGAAGGAGCACGTGGCGTGAGACAGAGAGGATGTCCAGGAAACTGCCGGTCAGAAAAGTTCAAAAACAACGTTTGTGGAAGTAGTCACATCGCAAAGAGGGAGCAACGGCGTAGAAGGTGGGGTTCTAGGCAGTGAAGCAGTGGAAGAGGAGGTAGATTAGCTGTCAGTCTGGACCAGGAAGACACTTTGCGTGACCTGGCCTGGTTTAAGAGACTTTACCGTAAATGTCTGCCAAACTTATCCATGGATAAAATATTGGTGGTTCTAGCTGACCAGGTGGGCTGCCCCTGCATCATCCGTGATTTGAGGGACACGTTGGCCCCGATCATCAACCTGCGCCGGAATGGGTTGGCTATGGACCAACAATGCCTTTCAGGTTCAGTTTGTGGACAGAATCCAAGCTATTAGTGAAGAGGGGGCTGGCTTATTGGTTGGAGGACATTGGGCGGCCGTGTATGACCTCCACGATCGGGCCCAAACGTTTAAACTATATTGGCTGCTGGTCGATGTGCCACACAATGAAATAAGGAAGGCTTTGGCTTTGTATGGGGAGGTAGTGGACCTCTACCACGAGTTTCATTCCCTGGATGGGCTGTGGCACTACTGGACTGAAGTTTGGTGTGGCACTCACCAGCTGAAAGACTCGGTGGTGGTAGTAGAGGAAACTCCAGATGATGTGGACATATTGGCTATTGTCGGTTTGTTAGCCATTGTACACAGGCCTCCTTGTTGGCAAAAGTACGGCCTGTATGGGTACGTTAGGCATGTCTGTGGCACAACCTTATATAGGGAGTGCCAGATGTTTATACCATGTGAGGAGCCGTGGTTCCACTTGGCTTCAATGGGTGCCTCTGTGAGTGCTGATGTGTCTGGGGCAGATGGACCTCCACCTGGAGCCTCGCCAGTTGAATGTTTGGGTGAATGGCGGATGCAACGACTATCCCGTAGATGCAAAGTGTTAGCTTCACGATCGGCTATGGTAAGTTTGCCGCCACCATCAAAGTTGGTCGCGACGGACCAGAACCGTTTCTCGCAACTGGAGGGAATTGGTTCGGATGTTGTTTTGTTTTATGCGTTGAAGAGGGCCTGGAGACACCTAATGAACAGGGCAGTGTTCCTGTGAGTGGTGTGGCTGATGTTGGTGATGCACAAAATTGTGGTTCATTTGAAGAGCCTAGTTGGATAGCCAGCAGGGTCAGTGAGTGTGACACAGGAGATATACTTGAGGTGTTGCTGGAGAATGGGTCTGTCTTTGACTTGGGCAGCCCAGAATGCAGTGGTAGTCCAAATGCATCTTCGATTGCTAGTTCAAATGCTATTTTAAGTGTTTTGGAAGGAGAGAGAGGGGTTTTAAAACTCCAAGTCCCCTTGTAAGGTTTGTGTTTTCCACCCTACACTGTTTTTTCATGTTATGTGCACGGAACGTGAGGAGACTGGCGGCAAAGGGGGAGGACATCTAGGTATTACGTGCTAAAGTAGATATCATGGGACTTGTAAAAAATGGGCTTCTGGAAGGAGTTATTTCGGCTATAAGAAACTTTGTTGGGATTGCGGGCCCTGGTCAGTCGAGGGTGAGCGTTCTCATTAGGGATTGGGTTCCACTTGCTACTCAGGTGCCCCCTCCCCTTGTAGATGTATTAGTGCCTGTGTGTTTCAGGTTTGGTTAGGGGAAAGAGGGTGGGTCACCATAGGGGTGCTGCACATTACTGGGACCGTCCCCCGGTGGGATTGGATTAGGTGGGTGGTGGTTTCTTTCTGGGTCAGTTATTTTAGGTGGGGAGGGGTTTAACACCCACTGTTGGCTTTGGAGTAGTGCACGGTGTGACACCCGGGGTCGCACCATTGCTGGTTCCCTGGATTGGCTTGGTCTTTCTGTGATACAGAATGGCACCCGTACGTTTGTTCGACGGTATCCAAAGGCGATTCTGATCTCTTTTTATCTACCAGCAGTCTAACTTTGCAGTTATCCTTTGAGGTTTCTGCACACCTGCAGGGAAGTGATCATTTTCCTGTGGCTCTGTAGTGGGGGAAGAGTCACCACCCTCTCCAATCTGCCTGTCCAGTCATGGACTCAAGCGATTTTGCTCCTTAATTGAAGAGTAAGAGGAGGGGAAGTGCATCTCCGGGGGAGGGAGGGGGGGCAGTCTGGTGTAGGAAGAACGTGGTGGGGTGGTGGTCGCCTGTTAGTGTTAGGGCTGTTTGGGATAGTGGTTTTTCCGGATCATTTGTGAGCAAAGATGGTTCGAATACGTTGGCATTGTGTAAGAGACTAGGTTCCTTCTCCGTAGACAAAAGTGGTGCTTCTAGACCAGGCACTGTGAGCGAGCATATCAGGGAACACCGATTTCCGGGGTTTGGGCTCTGGTCCGCCTGCAGGATGTTTGGTCTACTTTGGCGTGAGTTTTTGGGTGAGTTGGAAGGTCGTTTGGGGTCCAGATAGAGTGGAGGCATTTAACGTCAATTTTGCTTGGGCCTTCGACTTCCCGAAGGTCCCCCCCCCCCCTTGTGTTGTGGAAGAACATTCTAGGTCGAATGGGGCTGATACTGGAATTTTCAGTGGCACTTGCCTTTTGCCATTCGGCTAATGTGACTGGGATTGATGGGTTCTCGTAAGATGCCCTTCAGCAGCTTGGGGACTGTGGTCGAAAGCGCTGTTCGACTTCTACCAGAGCCGGTTTGAAAGAGCTCCTATGCCATGGTCTTGGTTTGTTTTGATCCCAGTCCCTATGCTAGGCAGGGGTAAGGTGAGCACGGAGGTTGTGAGCTATAGGCCCGGCGTCCTCCTATCGTGTGCACGCAAGGTTTACGAAAGGATGCTCGTCAACAGGTTGGTGTAGCAGGTGGAGGGTTCCGGGAGGCTGATCATTGCCCAGGTTGGCTTCCAAAAACAGAGAGGTGCTCGATGTTGTTTCTTGAGACTAAGGAAAATTGGAAATTAAGCCAACAGCGAAAATCATACACAGCTGTTGGCTTAATTTCCAATTTTCCTTAGTATCATTTCCAGCGATTTATGTCTATTTATTGTTTCTTGAGACTGGCATCCAGGTGGCCTGGACAAATGACAACTTTGTTGTGGCCATGTTCTTGTCAATAAGGCAGTTTACGACATGGTTCACCTGGCATGGTTTGGACACAACTCACCGATTTGAGCATCAGCAGGAAAGTGAGGACTGCGATTCTGGCACTGTTAGCCCGGTGTAGCCCGGTGTAGCTTCACCACCATGGTCGGGTGTGTGTGTGCCTGGTCCAGGGTTAGGTTTACTGACAGGGGTTTGCCCCAGGGCAGTTGTCTTAGCCCGGTGTTATTTGTGGTTGCCATCAACTCTGTCCTTGTTTTGTGCCAGTCGGTTAATGTTGTCGCGTATGCCAGCGATGTGGCCATCTGGCTCGCTGGGAAAGACCTACCAATGGTTCTTGCAGCTTTTCAGTCTGCAATCGGTGGTGGGTCGAGGGCCCTTGCAAGCAACGGGGTAGTGTGGCGCTGTAATACGGATAAGTCCCGTTACTTTCCCGCTACGATAACAGATTTGGAAGGCAGCACTACACGTTAAATAAAGTCAGAATTCCAAATTCATTCTACGATCACTTTCGATAGAAAAATAAAAAGTAGCGAGTTTTGTCTTTCGTCTGTTAAGATAATTTAGCTGCAGAAGAAAATTAGAAATTGGCTTGTCATAAATGTAACTCGTCTGGAATCATGCTCTTTTATTCTTAACAAAAGTTAACACGCATGAAGTTTGAATAAAGAATCCAATATAAAGGATTGATCATCCTATACCACTGCCCCCGACCCCCGACCCCAACAAATAGATCTACCAAACGAGTGACTTCTCTCCCTTAAACTCTAACAACAGTTAGAGTATATTTTATAAAATATTTTATAAAATATACTATAACTTTTCATCTGGCATCCGGTAAGGTGGTTGCAACAGTGGGGGGGGGGGGGGTTGGAGCTAGACTGGGATCAACGGGTTTATGGGCAAATTTCTTTTACCCCAAGCTGTGCCAAAATATTATTATTATTTTTAATATTTTTATTCATTTACATTTTGTTTTATAAACTAAGTATTTCCGACTGAGGACAATTTTTCAGAATGAGATTTTTCTTGGGTGTAATGAGGATGGTGGTTAATAATACGAGCGTAATCGGAGCATTGGTTGTGATGGCTTCTAAGCGTAGCCTGCCATGAATTGTGTCCTCCGTCCTTTAACTGTCGGTTTACCTGTCCCAACCACTGTTACCCACTATGAGCTGTGGGCTCAAGGTTTTTTTTAACATAAGCAGTTATTGTATTTTTTTTTAAATTCTTGTTATCACTTGAAATTGAGTATTAAAAAGACACTCTTATAACAGTTATTTTAAAGAGGTTGCAATATTCTTTTCTTTCTTATTGTTGCTGGAACAAAAAAAATAGATATTAGTATTTAAATACGATTAAGAATATAAAATACGGATGTAAACCTGAAAAAACTTAAAGCTCTAAGGAATATATTCGGGTTTTGCACCCTTTTCCGTGACTAAAGGACGTAAGGAGAATAAATAGGCAGGTATACAGTTGCAATAACTTACTGTATTGTCAAGCAAACATAAGAATTTGTTCAGAACACTCTAGCAGCAACTTGCTGCAGGCTGCCATCTTGGTCAGCTTCATTTTTCGGAAATGGAAGCACAGCTCAAGGCCAGGTGAGCTTGCAAACCACGCTAACTTGCATGGGGATGTTCAGCATTCTAGCACAAGGTCAATTTACAACAAACTGCCCCCTTACTGGAATTCCATTACATGCTAATTACATATAACATTATACATCTTTCCAAATATTGATTCACAGAGTAGCCATAATCTATTAGTATTCAGCCACTTTGTGAAAATATCAGCAATATTCGGTGTAGAACTAATGCTTTTTAACTCAAAAGTACCCTTTAAGCAGCGAATCTCTAATATAATTTAACCTTACATCAGTGTGTTTGGATCGGCTGTTTTCTACCTCATTTTTCACAAAATAAATCGCAGATTGCAAATCAGTGTACACAATCGGTTGTTGCTTTAGATTGTCCAAAGGTTCAGGAGTGGAAAATGTCCGTCTACCAATGTGTTTCCATCACAACATCAACTAATGCAAGATACTCTGCCTCCATCATGTTCAGAGCTACACAGGACTGTTTCTTACAGCTCCACGAGATTAAGACACCACCAAAATAATCTATAAACCCACCAAAACTCTTTGTGGAGTCTCGATCAGTGGCCCATGAGGCATCTGTGTATGTGCACAGAGACTGATTCTGCACACTCGAAAAATCAATAACATATAGTCTTGTGTCATAAGCATACCTAAGTATTGCTAATACTACTTTGACATGACCCATCGTGAAATAAGTATTATATTGTGACATCATGACACACGCTAGTGTGCCGCCCGCCAAGATAAATGATAACATCCAGATAATATATATATATGAGTATGGCTACCACTAGACACGTTGTTGTCTTTACAGCAATGGTAGTTTGGCTGTTTTCATGCATATGAGGATAAATACCTATGCGACAGAATAGGCTGAAACTTGTTTAATCGGGAGACTTTGGTCGCCTGACAACATAAGTCACTATAAGGACACAGCTTACCGTTTTCTTGTTTAAAAAACGATATGAATAACGTTGATATTTGTCTAATTACTTACTACTACGTATTACTAACGCTTGTTTTTGTAACACGAAAATAAATTCTTCCATGTGCTGAACAAAGCTGCTTCTTAGCTCATTTTACAGATATTGCTCTGTACATGTGTCTTTTTCATATGGACCGTTCTAATTGGTCAAGTGGTTCAGGGGTTTGGGAGCTCCAAAGGACCAAATTGATTGTTTTACATTGTTTTAAACATTGTTTTTATGTAACAACGCCAAACCGAACAATAAATAAATTCGTGCGTTTGCAGTACTAATAAGAAATGCTAATCATAAAGAAAGGGACTGCTGCCCTATAAATCTAACGAAAGCCAACAAAAAATGGACCAAAAATAGATTCGTGTTGCTAAGAAAAAATAATTCATAAGTTTGGACCAAACATATCTGATATCTACCCCAAAACAAAACTTGTTACGGATTCCCGCCAGGCTTTTTGGCAATGTGAAGTTGTGATATCAAACTCCAAGCTTTTTCTCCATGCTAATTCCACTGACTAATATTTCAAACGTTAATTAAATAATTGAAAATTGCGCAGTAAGCAATTTTCATATTTCATTTAACCTTCGAACTATTACTCGGTGGAATTAGCTTGGCGAAAGAGCTTGGCGTTTGATATCACGACTTCACATGGCCGAAAAGCTTGGCGGTAATCCTCAACAAGGCTTGTTTTGGGGTATATTAAGATTACAGAAAATAAAATGTCTAGCATTGTTCGACTAGCCAAAAACATATTACTTCCAATCAGTGAACGATAAAGGAAATCTACTGTGTTTTCATGTCCCTTTTCACCATGATTCTCTATGTTTCCTACTGGCACTGGAATGGATAACTTATAGGCATTTATAACTTCATACTACTATGCCAGCTTCTCTATATAAGTTGTTTGGTGTATAGAGATTCGTCCCTCAGACCGATCAAATTCACCACCCAGTAATTTAGTTACTTTGTCCAAATTTACAACATCAAATTCACCTTGTAATTTGGCTATTACTTCACTTTCTATTTCCTTATTCCTACAGAACAACATCAAATCGTCAACATATGAGAGGAAGACCGCTCCTTTGGCAAGAAAATAGACACCATTTAGCTTAAGAATCCTCTGAAACTTTTTTGTTTAGACTTTCTCTTAGTTTAGTATGCCATGCCCGACCCGACTGGTGTAAGCCATACAATTACCTATGCAATGACCAAACTTTACCTAGGTTACTTGTAGTCTGATAACCTTTTGGGACTGACATATATGTGGGGACATTAAGTGACCCATACAAGTACGCACATTTGACATCTAAAAGCGTATCACACCAACCAAGCATTACCACTAACAATACAAAAAATAGTCTAATCAGAACATAGTTCACCAAGGGTGAGAACACTTCCTCATAGTCAATACCGACAGTTTGCCAAAAGCCCTGCACAACTAGACGTGCACGCAAATGCTTGACCGTATCAGCAACGTCCCTTTTTATTTTGTACACCCATCTCGATCCCAACGCTTTACAGTCTTTAGGTGGATCTATTTCAGTGTAGGCATCTCGTTTGGCAAATTCGTTGACTTCTTTGTTTATGGCCCCCTTTCTACTGTGCTCGCTCGGGGATGACATGGCTTCCTCATGTGTATAGGGCTCCACCATGTACATAAGTACCTCGTGTACAGAATGGGTTTCATTTTCAGACAAGTCACTTTGCGAGCTACTGCATCATGAACAGTTCCTTCATCCTCTGCAGTAGGCCACCCCTCCTCCCCCAGTCAGCTTAAAATTAAATCTGGGTTCAAAGGGGATTTGTTGCTTCTCATAATACATCTGTATTTCATGTTTACTGCAATACCTCTTTCCCTGTTGATCATAATAATATACATCCACCCTACTCTGTGATGAGATGCACCTGATTTACGGGGAGGGGGGGGATTTCTTGCCTAGTCCATTTGTCAAAATCCACCGTTTTAGCAAGTGTGTTTGAAGATGTTGTCCTCTCTTCCCTCACTCTTTGGATTGGAAGTTGAGTTGTAGTCGCCTTATCTGACTGTAGAGCAGTCCCATGTATGAGAGACTGCTTCGTTTGGTTAATTCTCGAGAATAAGTTGTTCAAACGTCACACGAGCAACTTCTTGTTTCTCTTTGCTATTTGAGAAAGACTTCCTGTTGCACAATTTTACCTTCTTGTCAATCTTAACATGCTTTGTTTCACACACTTTGTTAGACATGGGATCCCACCCACACCCTATATCCCCTAGTGTTTACAGCATATCAACCAACACTCCTTTCCATGCCCGGGGTTCTAGCGTGTCCCTCCCCTTACTTGGCATGTGCACATAACACTTAGAGCCTCGCTCTTTGATACCTCAAGGAAAGTTTTCTTTTCCTAAGCAACCAATATCGGATTTTGAATTTAACCCTGGAATGGGTAAAGCGATTCTTAAGGTGGGTAAAAGTTACAGCTGCTTCAGCTTAAAGATTACTCGGAAGTTTTTATTCTATGAAAACTGATCGGATACCATCAATGAGCATTCAATTGTATCGCTCAGCTGTCCCATTCACCTCTGCCGAGTAGGCGTTTGTCCGCTCTTACTTGATTCCTAACTTAAGATAACATTTAAACTCTTTAGAACATAATTCCATTGCTAAATTAGTTCTAATACATTTTATTTTACTGTCACTCAATTCTCGCTCAATGTTTAATTGGACAAATGTTTTGAACACATCACTTTTTTTTAGCAATGGGGAAATCCAAGAATATCTGCTGTAATCATCTATTATTGACAGCAAAAATCTTGCTCAACCTAGTGATTGTTTCTAGCTGGAGTTTGTTCGGGGTTGTTTGACAAACAATTTGATATCACCAATACCCTCAATTTTTGATGAGCCTTCGCCTAAAGATACCTTGGTGTTCGCTGCCGGTTTAAAATTAGAAAACCAGCTACGTCGATTCGAAAAATGGTATGTTGCACACCGGAATCCACATACCAGCTGTCACCAATATTACATGTACTCAGTAAACTTTCGGGTGTGTCATGTTTTACAGAGATAAATGTAAAACCTGCTTTATGGCGATAATTTTGACATGTTTCATGCTGTCTACGCGATGTACCGCCTATTAAGGTTACTTTACCTAGAGTGTTCTTTAATAGTAGGCAGTCTCTTTTGAACTGTGAAAACTCGCCAGACGAAAAACACTCGGGAGGATCCTTTCCTCGGTTTGCATTCCTTGCACAGAAATTGGATGTAGGCCTATTTCCATTTCTAGGCCCACAATGTGTATGGAATGCTGTTGCACGAGTTTCCTACACTTTCAGGCACTGACTCCTGTTGTTTGGTCTTCTGTCGTATAAACTCTGATAACAGATGTTGATAATTTGTTTTTTTGTTTTTCCCCCCGCTATTGTCGTAACAGATGTTCCCTCACTAGCTTTGGTGTGAACTTGGAGTCTTCCTATACTTTGTTCCACATTATGTTTTTAGAAAACTGACTGTGTGACGCCACGTTTTCTTCCACTACGAGTGCAAAAAATCCGTAAACATCCCATTCGTAAACTCTAACAGTATTTTTGTTGAGTCTACAAGTGTGATATCCACATGTTTTTGCACTCTTAGTGCAAGGAAACGAGTCGTCATCCAGTCAGTTTTCTGAAAACATAATGTGGAACAAACTATAGTGACAGCTTTGTTGCACTACATGGGCGTACTCGGATGGTAAGAGGTCTAAATATTGGTAGGCCTCTTCTTCATTACCAATTGTTACGCCAATATCGTTGAGGTCTTGTGTTGCTTTGTCGACTAGGGATAAAATTACTGCCATTTCTTCTCCGGGCTGTAATGACAATAGCAGAAATTCGCGCCGCAATAGCAGATAACTCTGATAACAGATGTTCCCTCACTAGCTTTGGTGTGAACTTGGAGTCTTCCTAGTGACAGCTTTGTTGCACTACATGGTCGTACTCGGATGGTAAGAGGTCTAAATATTGGTACGTTTTATGAGTTTCTTGTCCTTGTCTAAGACTGTCGACGCGCTTATTACTGGGGCTTGTTCTGTTCCATCTACGAATCCCCATAATCTTTTCTCTAACAAGCTGTTTTCCAGCTTTCAAAGGTGCTGGGGGTTAATTTTTCAATACTGAAATGTCCGCCCGAATTATCAATTATTGACGCCATTCTGTCCGACTATTTAGCCTGAATATTCACTAAATATTTCCTATATGTACACATCCGCAGCACACAATTTTATAACGAAGCAATTCCCTCTGTAAACAAAGTTTGTTACATGGTATTTTATGGAATTCGTTACAGCAAGTCCCAACGAAGTTTGACCTTGTCACAATTTTCATGCAAGTTTCGTTTAAATTTTAGACTATATACTGCAATGGTCATCAGTTTTAGTTCGTTTCCTGCCTCTGTTCACGTTGTTTGCAATCTGCACAACCTTGGAACGAGTCACTCATGCCCACGAATGCACTACCTCAACGCAGCTTCGTTATAGTGAGGTTCACGCTCGAAAGTTTTAGACTCGACCATTTGCCCTCCACATTCCTTTGCAAAAACCACGCTGTGATACCATTGTTAGGGTTTTGAACCTTTTTCTGTGAATAAAGGACGTGTGGAGAATAAATAGGCAAGTATACAGTAGCAATAACTTACTGTATTGTCAAGCAAACATGAGAATTTGTACAGAACACTAGCAGCAACTTGCTGCAGGCTGCCATCTTGGTCAGCTTCATTTTTTGGAAATGCAAACATAGGTCAAGGCCAGCTGAGCTTGCAAACCGTGCTAACTTGCATGGGGGTGTTCAGCAGTCATGCACAAGGTCAATTTACAACAGAACAGATAATAGAAAAAGACATGTATGCCATCAGCGTGGCACTAATACGTGTAAAAAAAGATCCAGCCTGTTTTTTAGGATGCTGGAGCTTCTTTTACACGTATTAATGCGAAGCTGATGGCTTACATGTCTTTTTCTAATATCTGTTCCTTTAGAGCTTTAAGTGTTTTAAAGCTTACATCCGTATTTTACATGTTTAATCATTTTTTAATACTAATAACAAGTATTTTGGCGATGTACCCTTTATCCCATTCCAGTGCGAATCTTCAATCTGGGGATGGAGGTGTTACAAAACCAGTGAAGAAAGTAGACTTAAATGTTGCACTTGATGCAAAAACAGAACTGCTTTCAGCCTTAGTTTATCCTATGGATTATCCTCTTCTGTTGGGGAAAATATGGCTGGAACCGTTTCAAGTTTGCATAAGACAATTCTATAAGAAAAATACAGTTAAGCAAGATAATGTTAAGCAAACTGAAGAGAGCGTGGCTTGTAAACCTATAAATTTCGTTTCGGAAAAAGATATCGTTGAACGTTTACCCGAGCTTTTTTCACCAGGGTTTGAAACTTTCAAGGATTTTAAGGCCCATATTGACTTAAAACCTGATACATGTCCTAAGTACTGCAAAGCGACACAAGTATTTCTAGCAGTTAGGAGGAAAGTCGAAGCTGAAAAACTGACTGGTAAGGAGGGAATTTTGAAGCCGGTAGATTGCTGCAGTTTTGGCAATGCCCACTGTGTTGGTTTTCAAGGCTGATTGGTAATGTCCGAATAGTTGACTACTATTCTGATACGGTAAATCCTAAGCTTGAAATTGAGTATCACCCAGTACCCCGAACGCATGACTTGTTGAGTAAACTTGAAGGTTGTGACACTTTCTCCGCAATCGATCTTCACGATGCTTTCATGCAGATTGAGCTTGACGAGGAGTCTAAAATGCCTTTTACGATAAATACTTGCAAAGATTTATTTCAGTGGCAAAAACTTCCTTTTACCGTAGCAAGTAGTCCTGTAATTTTTCAGAAGCAAATTGAACATGTACTCAAAGATATTCCACGAGCTAACCCCTTTTGTAAATGATATGTTGGCTGCTGGAAAAGGGAAAGGGCATGATGAAACTCTTTTTGGAGTGTTGAAGTAGGTTTCCAATCCCGGGCAATATTTGTCATCCCGAAATTTCGGGATCTTTTCTCACGACTTACAGTGGCAAAAAAACATTACACGAAGGAAGTTTGTTTTCGATAACATCATTGTTTAAAATACTCATGTGATGTAAATTGAAGTGAGCAAAGAAATAAGCTAGATGACGTCCTTTATTTGAACTGATCATCTATATTTAATTAGAAAACAAAATACGAACTCGTTTGTTGTGTATGGTAAGATTTAACTTATCCAAAGTCAAAACAGCAAAGGAACACAAATAAACTTTCCTGTAAGGCTTCATATACCGCAAGGTTGCTGTACTGTTTACTCCACGTGAAGCCTTTCTGCTGTATATACATGTTTTTACAGTTTTTACCTTAGAACACGCTAGGTCAGATTGTTACTAAACGGCATTGTTAAAGATGGTAAAAACAAATCGTCTTAGTTGCTTAGTACAAACCTACCGATTAAGTAATTCAGGGTTTGTGCATTTCCTTGAAAACCTGGAAATGTCGTTGAAAATAAAAATGAAATTCCAGGCTTGAAATCTTGAATCTAAAATCTTGAAAAGTGGTGTATGTACCATCAATAGGATGAACGGAAAGGATACGACTTTACTTGAAGAATGCTAAAGATTTAGCCCCAAAGCAGGTGAGTGTGGAGCCTATATCGCAAAATATATTATTCTTAAAATAATTTACTAAGTTGGGATATGGTTTTAATTTTATTTACCTCTTATGGTTGAATACAGCAGAAAGGTTTCACGTGGACAAAACAGTACAGCAACACTATGGTATATGAAACCTTACAGGATAGTTTATTTTTGTTCCTTTGCTGTTTTGACTTCAGATCAGTTAAACCTTACATTAAATATCAAAAGAGCTCGTTTTAGTTTTTTAATTCGTGACACTTTGTCATACCAAGTTGGTCTTCTGTGCTCTTTGCAAACGCATTGAATTTCGCTCGCTCGCACAGTCACGTAAGTCTATATTTGTATTGTTACAAACTGGCAAGCCAAATGGGCAATAGGGGCTCGTATCAAACTACGAGTTTTTTCTCCTTCCTGTTGGCCTACTCGTATTTTGTTACGAGCCCTGTGAAATGAACAATGGACATTATACCTTTAACACGGTACGGCGATGTCAAACGACTATATAAACTAACTAAAATTTCCAGGCCGGCTTCACGAGCTGTTTCATAAAACAGCCCCCTCCCCCTTCCTCCATTCCCGTGTTACAAACGGTCACTGAAATTTCTATTTCTATAAATGGCACTTCTGCGGAAGTGTCCCTTTCAAATGAGCTACGAATCAGCTTTCTAGGACAAATGGTTCAGTCTAAAGACCATAGTATAAACGTGTCCAAAGAACAAGTCCACCACCACAACCACCTGAACTAAAAATGAACCTCACGAGTCCAGCTTAAGTCCACATCTACGATGTGACAAATTGGAAATTAATAAAGTAGGTACACATGTTCACCAAGTCCAAGAGTGGAAAATACTGAAAGGTGGTGGAGAAATTAAGCATCGAAATCTCAACTTTAACCTGACTTTACAGGCTACTACCCTTACTAATAGTTTAAATCAATGGAAATTTTGTGAATTTGTTACTTTTTAATTTAGTTTTGATATGTTCCACACTCTGTAGACTGTACTGCAACCCAGTGACTACCAAAGAGCAACTGAAAAAAAACACGATGGAAGAAGCATGAATGTAGGAAATAAGCCTTAAAACCAAAGAGTGATGCTTACCCATCTTCAATTTTTATGCACAGTTAATTGCTACATGCTGCTCATGGTCGTCATAACACTTGTATATCTAGTGTAGAATGTTGTTTTTACTTGTTTAGTAAGACTTGTTTACTACGTAAAACTCTCACTAAGATGTTTACTTGTTTAGTAAAAAAAATTAACAGCAGCGTCTAAATTCTACGCCGAGATAGGAAATTAAAATTTCTTCCCTGACATTCCAACGCTATCAAAGAAAATGAATAAAAATTTGAATGTTGACTAACTTTTTAACATACAAATTTGGCATCAGAAGTAAAGTTAACATGCAATTACCAACACACACACAGAGAAAAAAACATAGAAGAATATTTGTTTGTGTTCTTTCTGAGGCTTCAT
>JAHWFP010112230.1:0-10448 GCA_023313725.1 Lithobius niger
TTTAAAGTTTAATTTTAATGGGTTTTTTTTTTTCAGGGAAGCTACATTCACCCGATGGTTCCTTTAATTATATTAGGAGCTTGCAGCATCATCGCTGGATTCACGTGCCTCACCAACCTACCGGAAACGTTCAGGACTGCACTGCCGGATACAATACAGGAAGCGGAAGCACTCTGTTCGCGCGGCAAAATCGCCATGTTCTATCAGCCGTCCATTATCATTCGTCGTACTCTGCGAACGCCGACCATCAAAATATCTCCCGCTGATGGGAACGGGGAGACCATTGTTATTGGAGAGGATGACAGAGGAAGTAAGGAAACCATTGTTGCCCACGACGATTTACCCAACAAAGACGACAAAAGTGGCATTGTTGAGAAAGACGTGAAAGAAAATGGAGATTCGAAAACCGGTGGCGTAACGAATGTTAGATTTGAACAAGACTGAGAAATGAAAAAAGTGATTGATGATTGTGTTTTAGAGAAATGGAGAGATTGTTAAAGTTACCTTGGTGCAAAGCTTGCGAAATGTAAATAATGTAATCTGCGATAAGCAGGGCTGCATCGATACCGATACTGGCATAGGAAAGGATCGTATCAACTAGCAGTACCAGGAAAACCACATTTTTTTTTCAAAAAAAACATTAATTCAGTGGTTCTCGGAAGTGGTATAATAAAATTGTGGAGTACATGCCTTTGAACGACACATTCGTTTCAGGCGATCATGTGAATGAATCATATATAGAGCTGAAGTGATCATCGGCTCCAGGTAATGTTTGGTGAAAGTGCTGATGCGTGATTGATACTTTTTTTAGACAATATAAAAATGTTTCATGCGGTAAGAAAAAACCGATGCGTGCACTCCCGAGAACCACTTAATCAGCTTTTAGTGGCTTTAAATCCAGGGCCGGATTTATAAGTAGGACCGAGAGGCCCGGGCCTATAGGGCAGCGTCAAGTGACGTCATATTTTGCCTACGAGATAGGATCTGGAGGGCATAGCTGCAAGGGGCACTAGATTAAAATGTAAAGGAAAACAACGGCACTTCTAGTCAAGACAGTGCTTTGAGAGCGGATTTCTTAGGATTAAAAACCGTTGTTTTCTCCAACAACAAAAATCACGCGTTATAGGCTTAAGAAATCCAGTCTAATAGCATTGGCTTCAGTAAGACGACCTTTTTCCCCTCCAGTGTCCCTTGCAGCTAACCCAGTTACCGGCTCCACCATAGAGTTATGTACAATAATACTACGTTATGTCACTGCCCTATACCGGAACTTTTTGAGAGGTGGCATGACGGCTTAAAAACAATTGTACGTGACAAAAGCTATCCATTGTTAGAATTAAGCTAACTGCAGATCAGTTTAAAAACGTTACGAAATACCGCCTCCTCTCAAGCGATGACGTTGATACCACGTGCAATACTTATCAATAATACTTACAACCAACAGCAACCGTAGAGTACAATGTAGCCTATAGACAGATTTTGTGGTTGACAATGGCTCATTTTTTTTTTCAAATATCTGTTCAGGGTATAACAAGTCGACATTTTTTCTCCATCAACTCAATATCGTATCAGCTTATTGAGTGCAGGATCGGTGCTATACGTGAGTATAGAGTAGTGACATAACGTAGTATTATGTGTATAACTCTATGGTAAAGCCAGTAACTGGGTTAGCTGCAAGGGCCACTGGAGGGGAAAAAAGGGTCATCTTACGGAAGCCAATGCTATTAGACTGAATTTCTTAAGCCTATAATAACGCGCGATTTTTGTTGTTGGGAAAAACAACGTTTTTTTAAGCATAAGAAATCCGCTATCAAAGCACTGTCTTGACTAGAAATTCCGTTGTTTTCCCTTACATTTTAATCTAGTGCACCTTGTAGCTATGCCTTCCAGATACTATCTCGTAGCCAATATGACATCACTTGCCGCTGCTCTATAGCCTGCTCACTTTTCTTTAAAACGCAGTTACGTTTTTTACGAACTCTTCATAACATGGCCACTTTGTGTTGGGTTGGTTGTGCAGCATTCAGTACAAAAGACAGGAAGAAGCATGGGAATAAACGGACAAGGCCCTCCTAGTAAGCAAATTCCTAAAAATTCTTAATTTAAGGTCAAAAGGCAACGGAAATAGGTTACTTAACGATATTTTTGCCTATACCAGTTTTCCATAGATTCCACAGAACATACAAATTAAGAAAGGTGCTGGATGGGGGCTAAATAAAACACTCCGTAAGAGTCTGAGGAACGAAAGGATTGGAGGGGCATTGAAGAGCGGCAGTACTGTTGGGCCTACAGGTGGCAAGAGCTTAAATCCGACCCTGTTTAATCCGTTTCATGAAAGAACCTAAGGGCACACGCGATTAAAGAAAAAACGTAAAGACGAAATTTCTTTCAAATACGTATTTGTAAATAAAAGTACATTTATTTTATATTGACTGCAAAATGTGTAAAAGACAGTATTTAATTAAGAATCACTGTAAACAAGGGTTAGATAGATTTAGCAGAGTTTGATACTGGAGGACCCTCCTGTATTAGGGAGAAATATTGATAGTACAGTCAATACTACCTAGAGGACACTAGGGACTTCTTGTGATCTTCTAACATTCTGTGTACTATAGAAAACTTACTACTCGTATTTGGCGTAGTTTGGCCAAAGAGAGTTTAGTAAATATTTGCTAATTAAAAAATGTTAGCCTATTTATTCAAATACAGGCCTAATCACACACGGTGCCATCATGCAGAAAGTAGCTGCTGTATTCTCCAGCAAATGCAGCTAATAACTCGACCCCTCTGTCCAACCCTTGGTGTAAATAAAGTATTGTATCGTACACATTATAATTGTGCAAGTTAAGTTGTATATGTGTGAATAATAATTTAACATTGATAAATGTTATCATTTAGTGTTGTAACTATGAATGTAACTGTGTGAAATATAAATGTCATAACAAAAAGTCAATGAAATAAACACCACAACAATTTCACTCACTGTTTCGAGTCCTCAGAGTCATTCAGCCTATTTTCCGGTTGTAGTCTAAATCCATCCAAATCCAAAACTGGTATAAGAGAAGCCGCCAAGTTTCAAAAAAGGGTCGGCCTTTCAAAGTTGTGATATCACTCAACCAAGGAAAGGCCGCCAAGGTTAATCCTGTTAGCCAAGTTGATCGCACCTACTAATAGTTCGAAAGTTAAATGAAAAGTAGGACATTGCTACTGGTGGTAGCAATCTTCCAAGTTTTCATTTAACGCCCAAAGTATTATTAGGTGGCTTATTAGTATTACTTGGCTAACAGGATTAACCTTGGCGGCCTTTTCCCAGGGACGTCGGGAAGGCTAAAATTTGGAGGGGTGTCAACCAGAAATTTGCCGACTTATTAGAGTATCAAGGAAATCTATTTTTGCTGTTTGTTACAGTTTTTGTCCTACAGAAAAATGCACATAAAAGAAGTGCGTTAAAACATGAAAATAAATTCGTACTCATATGCAGTCAAAAGCCATTCAGGGACGAAAATAAATATTTTTAAAATAATTCAACGTTATTGAGGACACTTTTTCTCCATGAAGGACACGTTCCCACATTTTCGTGTTGACGTTTTCTTCGTTAATGGGCCAAAGACACCTGATTCAAACGATTTGCAAAGATTTCTACCGCATGGGGAATTTACACCAGTATGCTGAAATCACGTATAAGTTGGTTTCAGTTAAAAGACAGTCTACTACTGCGGCCGCCTTTTTTTCATCAACAATTATTTTTTAACAATTCGGATGTCTACAATCGGACGATCTACTGTTACTTGGCGGTGACACAGTGTGTCTAAATAGGCTTTGGAGAATAAACAGTTGGCAGTAACAAAAGTAGAAAAGAAAAACAAACTCGTTTGATGTTTATGGTAAAGTTTGACTGAAGTGAAGCTAGAACAGCCCAGAAACACGAATAAGCTTTCCTGTAAGGTTTGCTGAAGTGTTAAGTACATGTATCTAGACACACGCTAGTGTGTCGCCGCCAAGTAACAGTAGATCATCCCATTGTAGACATCCTATTAAAAAATTGATTGTAAATGATAAAAAGGCGGCTCACTAGCAGACATGTGTCTGTTAACTGTAAGCAACTGAAAGCATATTTTGGCATGTTGAGGATAAATCCCAATGCGACAGAAATGTTTCAAATTGTGGAAAATGTAAGGGGAAGGGTTAGAGATTAAGAAAAACTAAAATTTAAAGGATGAGTGTCCACCAATCATAGAGAAAAAGATGCGTCAATAACGCTGTTTTTATGTTACTGTCTAGCTAGCTAGCTGGCTAGTTAATAAGATTTTTCCCATGTTAAATCCCATAGACTTTTTTCTTATGGCTAGCGCAAAATTGAGAAGGTCTACGTAGCTGAATTTTGGCACACGTATGCATGGTGATCAGAGCATGGTCCTTTTGTTGGTTTGGGGGTTGTAGGGGTCAGGACAAATGCGTGGGAGGGTTTTGAAATTCGCCACCAGCTTGGTTTCTTTTCCAAGTTGCAACCAAAGATTTCAAGCAACAATCGTCTTTAGATTTATTGTAAAAGCCTGGACAAACTAAAAACTGATCTGTAACGAAGGACAAAATAAGGACACATTAACGTTGCCGTGGATTGCTTAAGAATAAAATGACGCACGTTATGGTTACGCAACAATACGAGTATCCACGAGCTAACGGGTTTTTTGTTAATAACTCAAAAATAAAATGCTTCGCGTTCTGTTGTTTTAGTAACAGCGACCTTCGGGGGTTTCTGCATGACTAAATGTCAACGAAATCTTGAAAAGTTAAGGGGAAGGTGCAGGAATAAACAAAACAACTGATGGGGATGTGCTGATTGAGTGAGCAAAGCGAACGAAATCAGCGATTGTTAGCTAGTGTGTGCAAAAATGGGATTGAAGTATGTGAAGAGTGGTGATACAATAAACCAAGCCGTGGCAATTTGGCTAATCTAACGGCTAATTGGCAATGGTAAATTTGAAAATTATAAATGTGAAAATTTGTAGAAATAAAATTCCTCTAGAAAAAAAGGTACAGATGAAGATAAGTGTAACCTTATGTACGTTCAAAGTCCTGTGAAAGTTGTGATATCCACCCAAAACCAAAACTGGTAGAAAAACCCGCCAAGTTTCTAAAAACTATCTCTTATACCAGTTTGGGTTTTGGGTGGCTATCACTACTTTCAGAGGACTGTGAATGAAGCAAAGGTCAGACGGTGTAATCGTCATCTGTACCTTTTTTTATTGAGAAATTTTATGTCTATAAATTTTCTCATTCATAATTTTCATATTTGCCATTGCCAAATTAGCCGTTACATCAGCGAAATTGACACGGTTTCACGCTGATTTTCGTTCGCTTCGTTTACTCAATCAGCGCATCCCTTCTCACTTGGCCCCACCTCGGTTAACGTTAATCATTCAATCACTTAGTTACCATGGTGTTCACGAACACATAATTGTCCCTTTTACCGTCGTGGGGCAGATAATTTAGTTTGGATTCGTGTACCGTAACAAAAAAACGACCAAACGTGTGCAATAAAACATACCCTGTCTTTTAGTGAACCATTCTCCAATTTTCTCCTATTTTATTGAGGCCGCGGCCACCTACTTGCAACAACAATGAATTCTGACAATTAGGTACTGAATCGATACGCGTGTAACACTTAAGCACGTTATAATCGACTATTGGATGACAATACAAATAATGGTTACAACAATAATTTTGCACTTACGAGCCACTTCAGGACCACGTGGTTCTAGCTGCAACCCCCATTTTAGAAAAAGGCACTTCCCCATATGACGCTTTACCTGTCTGCCGAAATTTAAATCTGGCAACTTTCCCGAATCAGTTGTAGACGTGTCGTTATACCCTATGAGAATTAGCATGGGAGCCTGCGGACTATTTACTAGTTACCAGTAACACAAATCAACGTTATTGAGGACACTTTTTCTCCATGAAGGACACGTTCCCACATTTTCGTGTTGACGTTTTCTTCGTTACTCGACCCAAGACACCTGATTCAAACGATTTGCAAAGATGTCTGCCGCATGGGGAATTTACACCAGTATGCTGAAATCAGGTATAAGTTGGTTTCAGTTAAAAGACAGTCTGCTAGTGCAGCCGCCTTTTTTCATCAACAATCAGTTTTTAACAATCGGATGTCTACAATCGGACGATCTACTATTACTTGGCGGCCTGTTGGCTTTTTTAAAGTTTCCAAAAGACCTTCTTAGGCGAGAAGTATAATAATACTCAATTAAATTTCACACGGAAAAAAAAATTATTTTACCGTTACAATACAAATAACATTTTTTTAGTTCTTTTTATTCCCTAAAAATATTTCACTTGCCTTATGGCAAGTAAGTAAATTGTTTGTAAGGAATAAAAAGTAAAAAAATAAAAATAAAAATAATGTTCTTTGTAACGTAGTATTTACACGTTAACTTACGTAGTGAATTTTTTAGAAGCTTCGTCAGTGGCTGAAACAGGGTTTGCACATACAAAATTCAAGGACTTTTTGCAGGGACTTTCAAGGACCAATACAACTTTTTCAAGGATCTTTATTAACAAATCTGCCATCTCACTCTACACTAAAATGTGTAAGTATATATAAGTATAACTTTTTTTGCTCACCCAAGTTGGGTATGATGCAAAAATCCATAACACACCAAAAATGACAAAATTAAAAATATAGACGAGAATCCAAAAGAAAAGTTAATAAACAGTAGAGTGACTGCAGACAGAACTGCGACCATGCCTCAAGTTATCTCAAAGGAAGTCACGCTGTCACACATCACGCTCGCTGTTGGCAGCGTGTTCTATTGTTTGATAGTGTCAGGGAAGAATGTGCGGGCAAAAAAGTTCCTATGGCATTAAAACAACTTAATCTTTCTGGGATGGTCGTGACGTCATAGGTAGTCAGGGTGGCTCATAAAATCCATAGGATTCAAAATTGTATCACGAGTTGCCACCCGGAACAGGAGACTCAATTTATGCTCCAGCCTTGTTCTCTCGAGTGTGGTCCAGCCCAGGTCGCCCATTAAGCCAGTTAGTCCTAGGTGTAAGCAAACAAAAACTGCACTTTGTGAGGATAACACCATCTCTGGTGTACTTCATGTCCACAACCATGATAAACTTTTAGGAAGGGGTGCCCCCTGTAACCCGTCCAAAAACCAACGTGGCGGCCATTTTGTTTTTTAAATGGCCACTGTACAATACAAAAATTCGAAAGTCTTACTGATGTTTGTAAGTTTAGTGGTGACTTCTAGGTTTTAAGGTGTACCGAATTCAAAAAAATGCTCTAAATAATTGCCAGGATTTTACACAACGAGATATCAAAAATGGCGGCCAAAATGGGGCAAAATTCAATTGTTTTTCATAATTTTAAATTATACTGGTAGAGTAGAAGCAGATTTGAATTATTCCTCAAAAAGATGAGTTCATTTGCAATGGCTAGTAACTTGCAAACACCAGGTAAAATCCGTAGTGTAGTGTGATCGTAATTAGAAACTAAGTTGTGGCTGTTTCTGTGCTGTACTAGCACTGCATTTTTCTTCCATTTCACAGTAAGTTGCAACTTTAAACTGCTGCAGTAGCCGTTCTAATTAAGATAAATGGACGTAATTACGCTTAGATGACAGATGGAGATGTATATTTTCGAATAAGGGTAATTAGAACGAATTATCGTAATTAGGGGATAAGCTAAAACTGTTTCTACAATGTAGCCCCGTGATTTCTTTTTCAATTCACCACATGTTACACTTTAAAGTGACACGGTGGCAATTCTAATTATTATAAATGGATGTAATCAGGATTACATGAAAGGGCGAAATGTATATTCCAACATAGGTAATAAAAACTATTGTCGTGATTAGGAGATAAGCTATAAGTGTTTATCTTGCTGTAGCTGCATCCTTACGTCAATCTTCTCTAAGTTACATCTTTAAAATGATGCAGTGACAGTTTTATTATGATTAATGAATGTATTTTAATTACGCTTGTTAGAAAAGATACATCTCCATCTTTCATATAAGCCTAATTATATCCATTTATCTTAAGTAGAACGGCTATGCAGCAGTTTAAAGATGTAACTTGTGATAAATAGACGCAAAAAGTACAGTGCTGCACCGTAGATAAACTGCCGTAGCTTAGCCCCTAATTACAATAGATCGTTTTGTTTACCCTTGTTGGAAAACATACATCTCCTCCTTTCATTTAAACCTAATTATATCCATTTATCTTAGTTAGAACGGCTACTGCAACACTTTAAAGACGTACCTTGTGGTAAATAGACTCAAAATGATGTGCATCATCACTTCAACGTAGATAAACCGCAGTAGCGTAGCTCCTAATTACAATAAATCGTTTCAATTATCCATGTTGAAAAATATACTCATCCACCTGATATATAAGGATAAATACATCCATTTATTTTAATTAAAACTGCTACCGCGTCACTTTAAAGATGTAACTTATGGTGAATTTTAAAAAATGCACTGCTACAGCATAGAGAATTAGGTGCAGCTTGACCCCTAATTACAAACACACTACACTGCGGATATGAGCTGGTGTTTTTTCTAGTTACTAGTAATTTCGAACGAATTCATGTTTTTTATCTCTAATTCAAATCATCCCTACTCATACGTATGTTTTGAAACTATGAAAACTACTTGAATTTTGCCACCATTTTGGCCGCCATCTTGGATAGCTTGTTGTGTGAAGACCTGGCACCTTTACAGAGCATTCTTTTTTAAATTCGGTAGACCTTAAAACCTAGCAATTGACACCAAACTTACATACGTTAGCACGATTTTGAATTTTTGTATTGTATAGCAGCCATTTTAAAAACAAAAATGGCCGCCATGTTGTTTTTTGGACAGATTTAAGGGGGCACCCCTTCCTAAACGTTTGTCATGGGTGTGGAAATGAAGTACACTGGAGATTGTGTTATCCTCACAAAGTGCAGTTTTCTTGAAAAATTTGCTGCTTACACGTAGGACTAAGTGACACAAACGTCACGCGCCCAAGTACGTAAACCATCCTTGCAGCTCTTCTCTGCAGCCCTTCTAAAGCTGCAGCCTCAGACCCCGTTGGATGCCAAACAGCAGAAGCGTAGTTTAGGTAGGGTCTAGCAAGCATGTCAAAAATAGTTTTCCTCACATCGACAGTCGAGTCCCACATCACACGACTAATAAACCCAGTTTGCTGGGCCACCTTTGTCAAAACACACTGAATATGACTGGTCCAGGCTAAGTTGGCAGACAAGAGAATTCCAAGATATTTAGTTTCATCAACATGCCTGATCTGTACATTTCCAACCTTGTAAACAACATCACAAAGATTACCAGTCTAACGGCTCACACGCTGGGATTCATGCACATGGCCCATTTATCGCATCACTGTTCCATCACGACAATGTCCTCTTGCAGAATTTGAATGTCAGCAAAGGATGAGATGCGCCTGGCTACTCCACAGTCATAGGCAAACATCGCGCTGTCCGACCTAAACTGGCTGGGGAGATCATTCACATAAAGAATAAACAACAAGGGCCCAATCACGGACCCCTGCGGTACTCCCGAGGTAACAGGGACCTCTGCAGACTTCATACCCTCCAGCTGCACAAATTGAACGACAAGTGAGGAAAGCCCCAATTCACATCAACACTTCCTGACTAAAACCAAACGACTGCAGTTTTGAAAGTGGAAGACCATGAGGCACCTTGTCAAAACCTTCGAGAGATAAAAAAAACACAACATCAGTGATGCCCCCTCCCCCATCCATAGTTTTAGCAAGTCTGTGAATAAAGCTGGCTAACAACAACTCTCAGGATCCTCCCTTCCTTAGTACTGAGCAGTTCATTTTTCGTTAAATAGTCCGCCATAGCCTCAGCAATAATGTGTTCTAATATTTTGAAAAGGGGGAGTAAGAGAAACAGGCCTATAATTCTTAACATCACTCTTCTTCCATATTTATGTATTGGTGTAACTGCAGCGCGCCTCCAGTCATTAGGAATTTGCCCAGCATGAATAGATTGCACAAGATAGTACACAAATACCGTGAGATAACTGTTGGGGCAAGCTTTAACATTCTGACAGTGGTCAGGACCGCACGCCTTCGAGTTGGGTTGCTTCAGAATATAACTCTCAATGCCCTCTGGCCGAATGTGAATATTAGACACAAGACACGGCCGGGTAAACGTTCATGTTGTAACAGTGAGCATGATGGGAAAAAAATGGAGCAGAAAAAATGCCGCGAAAAAAAAAGACGTGGGACAATAAAATGCTGTGGAAGAAAGCCGGAGAAAAAAATTGTTTCGTGTGTTCTTTTTTATTTTTTTATTTGTAGTTTGGCAGTTAGCTTGGCTCGAATTTCACCAGGGAGGGTAAGGAGTTTCTCCACCAGAACAAATCTTTTCTTTGGCTTTTTTCCATCGGCTTTTTTACGCC
>JAHWFP010112230.1:10848-23282 GCA_023313725.1 Lithobius niger
TGAAATGCGTAATTTTTCACTTTTTTTTATTCAGTTAATTTAGATTTCTTCACTTTACAGAATTTTTTTAGCATGTGTCGAAACATTTGCTTTATTTTTGCGTTTCTTTAATCCGTTTCTTTAATCTTTTTTTTTTCGTGCAGCATTGTTGGAATCTACAACAAATTTAACTTTTTAATAAAATGCGTTCGAAATAAGTCTTGATTTTTTTTGAATACATATATTGGCAGTTTGTTTTTAGTTAATAAATTCTTGCCCGTTATCACATTTTTATTTTTATTTTTTATACGTGTTTAAGCAAAAATATAATAAGATTGCGATGGCTTGGATCAAGGCTTAAAATACAAAGTAAGAAATGAATTATTTGCTACTTTGTAAATTTTACTGTGATTTTATGTTAAAAATTCTATAAAAAAAAAAGGGCTAGTAACAGCATCGTCCTAATTTATGTCATAAGTAAACACCTACAACCACGGATTTATAGTATCGAATTCGGGATACAAATTTGATCGCAGCCAACAACTAAACAAATCTGAAAATAAACTCAAAAATGTCCTTTAAATTGATTCTAGCAGCTCATATTGTCTTCTATATGTGGGAACCAATACACAAACTTTATTCCCCAAGTTAAATCACTCAAAATTTTTTTTTACAAAGGATTAGCTAGCCTCTTCGCGTAGATTGCAATCCTGCTAGTTCACGGATTTCATTGCGACGCGCTCTTCCCACCAGCTGGCGCTGTCGTAAAGCGGCACGCTCCCTCCCGTAGAGAAGCATGAGTGTCGTATCTGCCTAAACCTAAACTCTCTAATCTGCGAGTTGACCTTTGCGATGCTAGGCTATATGCGCGGATGGCGCGGTAGGCGGAATGTTATAATGCAGGCCGGGTGTCCCTTTAACACTTCAGCAACCGAGTGATATTGGAAATCTAACAGGAAATCTTATTCGTGTCCTTTGCTGTTTTGACTTTGGTTCAGTCAAACCTGACCTTAAACATCAAACGAGTTCGGTTTTTTCTAATTCATGATACTTTGACATACCAAGTTATTCTGCAGGCTAACATTGGTGTGACATCTCATTGATATGCTATTGATATGCTACATTTATTCATTCATTGCCATATGCTTAGCTGAGTACAGATTGTTTTGTTTCGTTTTAATGTAGCTTATTTTCTTTGAATTTATAAAACCAAAAATTTCTTGATAAAACGTACACACTTTTAAACATATTTACTTAATAATAGTAATAATAAAGTTTTATTATGAAGCAACGGGCAAATGGAAGGATTCGTAATGAACACACATACAATGCCTCTACTCATTGATTAGGAGAAAAAGAAAGTAACGAGAAGACAGAGGACACAACACAAATAACTAAAACCGGATCCAAGGACTAGACCCATCTAATATGCTGGGAAAATAACGTTGTCTAGTCATTCAGTTTCTTTTTAAAAGTTATAAAAGTTGAAGCCATGATTACGTCAATAAGAAAGATATTCCAAATCTTTAAACGATTAAAGTAGAAACATTTCTTGCAATCACAATAAGTTGGTAGAATAAGCTTGTGATGCTAGCCCTTAGTTTTACCATCTTCTCCTACTAAAAAAACCGACTATAATCAAAGTTACAGAGATTATCCAAGAGACAGAATGTCAAGGTCAAATTGCATATGAGTCGGAAGAGATCTAATCATTCCGTCGTTTATAACCTCAAATGCTCAGAATAACTCGTGCCAAAAAGCCCTGGCAAGAGCTGTAGCGATGAATAAGTGCTGTACCAATTCGATGAGATCAACATCCTTTGCAATATTATGACCAAACTGGGCTTGCATTGTCCAAAAAATTGTCCATCAGTTTCACACTTGTCTGAAATCAGTGATGTCCCACAGGGATCAGTTATAGGTCCCGTACTTTTTTTAATGTATATTTCTGATATCTGATTAACCCTTATCAACACATGTAAATGGTTTCGCTCCACAAAGTCGAGGTTGTGTGCATTCGATAAGAGATTGGATAAACGACATGAGTAAGTTTGGTGTTGTTCAACGTGGAAAGGCAGTTTCGATCTCTACGGAGAGACTTCATTAGTAAAAGCAGTCGTACCAATCACTAGTTTTTTTTTCCCAGTAAGAAACAGTGAACGTTGCTCCACATTCTGCACAGGGTAAGTCCTGTGTAAAGTTAAGTCACGCTAGACTGGTACCTTCCCAATATGAGTATTGTCTAAAACACCAATTGGGAATGCAGCATCACTCACGTCATACTACAATGGCTTCTTCAATAAAATTTGGTTTAAAAAATAATTTTCATGCGTAAGTGCAACGTCACATACGTAACACTTAAATGGCTTCTTCCCCGTATGACTCTGAAACTTGCTTCAAATTCTTTGCACGAGTAAATTCAGCTCACATAAGTCACACAAAAATGGGTTCGACCCAGTCTGCATCAATGAAAGTTGTTTCAAGTTCTGTACATGGGTAAACGCAGTGTCATAAAAATAACACCGAATGGTTTCTTCCCGTAAGAATCAACGAAATTTACTTCAAAATGTACACGGATAAATGTAGCATCACGTAAGTCACATAAGAAAGGCTTCTTCCCAGTTTAAGTCAATAGATGTTGCTACAAATTCTCTGCACAGGTAAATGATAGGTCACAAAAGCCACACTAGAGTGTCTGCTCAGTATAATTCAATGCATTTTGCATTAAATTTGTTTCACTGGTACGTACAGCGGCTTAAAAGTTGTACTAAAATGGCTTCTTCCCTAAATAAAGTAGTTTTAGATGTAATAGCTATCTCCAATTAAAAAATTACAGCATCCTATAGCTCACATTTAAATAGCTTCTCATATCCCCACAGATCAGACTTATACGCCCTCTAACAAGATCCAATACGGCCTCAGTTCAAGCCTAAACCCAACATCAGACTTACGGTACCTTCCTAAACGACCAAACACAAACGGAGCGAACCAAACGCACCACTGTTGGTGACAGTTCGGCTCATTCCCTGCTAATATCCATGTTGATGCGACTTGATTGACGTCAACATCGTCAGCGATGAATCTGTTTCGTCAAAACTGTTACGTCGTGCATGCTCAAACCTCCACCCCAGCAAACTGTGGGGCATAGCTGTAAATGACAACCTACAGCTACGTACCTCGTGCCCTAAACCTACGGGAGGTCCCGTAGATTCCGCACATTTGAAGGACACAAGCATGTAATGCCTGGGGACGCGCCGCTGTTTGGGTCAATCCCGGTGGGACATTGGGCCGACGTAAGTACGGCCCCCAGCGTGCGCTACACGTAATGACAAAATCAGAGGATAAATGGAAAGAAAGTTCCGTGGATCGGGCTGCAGTCAAGGTACTAACGTGTAGCAACGATTGGTACTGGGAGACAAGAAATAGTTGACTCAAGGCATTTTTTGTCATGGAAGGACTGTATTTTTTTTCCTCGAGCTTTATTACTTTGGTCTATCCAAACATCTGGGGACAAATACGGGGAGCATTTTGACAGTGTGACGGGTTGCAAAGTCGTGCTTAAGTCATTTATGACACACAGTAAATTTTAGGTTCGTGACGTCTTACGGCAGAGAAACAAAGATAAAAGGAACAACACTTACAGTTTGTCGGCAGACTTCGTCCAACCCTCAAGACAGAGAAAATTAAGTGGTACAGGCTTCATTGGCATAAACAGAAAGTCGCTCCGTAATGTACACATTCCATTACAAATTGATTGGGAGAAAAACAGGATGCACTCCGCTCCAACATGAGCGGTTAGAAATCGGTAAACAAGATGGACATTAGAAGAGAACAGAAAACAAGTAACAATAAACCAGACCATGACAATGGTCATACTCAAACGTACAAAACACTCACCAACACTACACCATAACAATGGATACTCATGTTATATCATACAGCAAAGGCATTCGGTACTTAAAACAAGATGTTGGGGCAGTGAAGTAGTGCCAAAGGCAACAGCCCCAGGAACTCGGCGACGAAACTGTCTCACATTTTCCCCTCGAGGGCAGATAGCTTTTGCGGAATGTCACACTACAATAGGAACATGTGAGTTACAAAAAAAAACAAGACCCCTACTCACGGACAACATAAAGACCGTCAAGTTTCAAAGTTTTCAGGGTTATCAGGACAAATTTCGGGATAAATTTGTGACATGAACAAACAAAACTTGGCAAAAAAAACTTGGCTGTTCCCCCCCTCGTGGGCGTGAGAAGGGGTAAATCCGCACGGGTAGCAGAGTGTTGGTATCGATCGCACACCTCGTACAGAGTAAACAGACCAAGACAGATATTTAAGCAAAAATGTGTATAAATATTGAGGGAGAAAACTAGATACGGGTGCCAGTCGAAACACCCTGATTATAGGAGCAAACCTCTAAGATCTATGTTAGTAGTGTTAAGTCAAAAATAACAGCATGTCTAAACATAATCAATATTAAATGGTATACCAGGTATGGGTAGAAGGGAGAGTTGCTTCAAAAACTTTCGCAGACGCCCACCACTCACTGGCTTGGTAAAAATGTCCGGGACGAGATTCTCGCTTAAAACATATTGCAAATGCAGCTTATTCCTACGTATTAAATCACGCAGGAACCACAATTTCCGGACATAGTGCTTTGATCTAGCACTTAGGTCGAGCTTATGCACAAGTGACACAAGGGACTGACTGTCCATTGACAACGACAAAGGCAAGTATGGAGGGTCAGTCTGTCCTAAGTCAGAAAGCAACTCGAAGGACTACAGCAATTCCCGCGCGCACTCAGTTGCGGCAATCAACTCTGATTCCATACTACTCAGGCAGGTGACAGTTTGTTTCTTCGACTTCTAGAACACAACTGAGTTGAAGACACTCACCAGATACGTTTTCCGAGAAGCCTTTTCCGTCAAACGTCGTGCTCCAGGAGGCATCAGAAGATCGCACAAGTCCAGGTTGGCTTCCCCATCCATATACCATACGATAAGATCGTGTTGTCTTCAAGTACTTCACCACTCGTTTGGCAGCCTCGAAGTGCATAACTCGTGGAGAATGCGGAAACCGGGCGAGAGAACAGACTGGAAAGGCAATATCTGGCTTTGATCCTTGAGCAATGTACTGCAGTGACCCAATTATTGTTTGAAACGTGGAAACATCAAAATGTGGTGACTCATCAAAGTCATCGAGACGTTGAGTGAGCAGCGATGGTGTATGCACCGGCTTAGAGTCCTGAAGATGAAACACTTCAGCCACTCGATCGATGTACTTCCGCTGTGACATAGAAATCCCAAGTTCATTAGCCTCCAAGAGGTAGCCCAGGTATAGAACGTTGGAAGTTTGAATAAATGTGAAATAATCGTTCATTTTAGCGGCTACTTCATCCATCAGTTGGTCATCCCCAAGAGACATGCAGTCATCAACATGTGCGCACAATGCCATGAAAAGATTGTTCTTCCTCAGGATAAACACACACGGGTCGCTCGCAAGTTGATGGAGCCCACACTTCAGCAAAGTGTCCCTAAGATGTAGGAACCAACACCGTCCCGAGGAAGGAAAACCATACAGGGCCTTGAGGAGGTGACACACAACGTCACCGGGTGGACGAGGACAGCCTGCTGGTTGTGAAAGGTAGGCTTCTACATCGATTTTTGACCGGATGTACGCCGACGCTACATCGTAAGTCCTTATGGAATAGGACTTCGCCGCAGCCAAACTCAACAGGATCTTCAAGGACTGAGTCTTTACAACGGGAAAATCGCTGTACAGGAAGTTAATTCCCGGCCGCTGGTTGCATCCACAAGCAACAAGTCTGGCCTTATACTTATGTAGGAAACCATCTGAGTTGAACTTCTTCATAAACACCCATTTGGAACGCACTATCTTCTTTCCGGCTGGGCGAGGGACAAACTCCCAGACCGCGAGATCATCAAGCATCTTGAGCTCAGCCTGGACAGCCTTCTTCCACTCTTCATTGTCGGGTCGTTGCATAGCTTCCTTGAACGTTGAAGGGTTCTTATCTTCAGCGGCGACAACATTCCCACAGAATGCCCAGGGGACGTTAGGCTCGTGCACAAAATCGGGATAACGGTCACCCGTAGTCGTTTCCGGCTCTTTCATCATCATTCGAATCGTCATCGGTCAACGGTGATGCCGGGGGAACACATGACAAGTCTGATTGAGGGACACACGAGTCGACAACGCGGGTTAAAGGTGGCAATGCACAAGGACGGTGAAGACACTGGTCACCAGACTTGGAAACTGAAACCAAACCTAAATGTCCCTGCGGCAGCATGAGGATCTCCTCACCGAGCTTGGTAGCTTCATGCCTGTCATTGGCTTGACTCACCAAAGGGTTATGAAAGTCCACTAAAGAACTACGAGCGGCACCCTGACGAATGGTAGATTCCTGAGTCTGGACGGCTAATGTTTCAAATAAGTTACACCTCTCAACAAAGAAGCGGTTTAATCTGTAAGGCCGCTCGCCGGAACGCACGTAAACACCCGCATGCCGAGTGTTGCAGTGGTAGTTGGAGCGCAGAAGCATCCCTAAAAATATGAGGTTCGTTCTGGCATTAGGCACTAAAATCACATTACGCAGCAGAACAAGGTTCTTGTAGAGCGCCCCACCGGGGGACATACCCACAATGTATACATCCCCAACCGCATATTCGGTGGTAAAGGCTCCATTGGTCGCCAGATCGACCCGCACCTTGCGACAGGCGTCTAGGCAAAGTGGATGGTCTATTCTATTCAGGATCGTGGCCGTAGCGCCGCTGTCCAACCGATAGAGGGCGTGGGTGGATTGAGCTGGGGGTCATCACTCAGACTGAGACCGTATGCTGCAACACACTCCATTTGTAGGATTAAACGACATAAAACCAAGATAGAACAACAAAGTCAACGAGGGTATTAATAAAAATAGTCTACTAAAGCGATAACCAACAACTCTGCCACCGGCAGGGATAGACATGGGTTATCGGAAAATGTGAAAAAACTGGGAGAAAGTAAGTGGAAAATATCCACAATTAACAGATGGGGATGTAAGCAACATCAATTAGTGGACCCCATAAAGTCAAAATACTGGAAAAGGCAAGGGACGACGAAATACAATTATCAAAAGGCGTGATATTCCCCCAAAACCAACGAGGGAAGAAAGTAAGAAGTGGCGGAAAGGGTAAGGAGGGGCTTAAACAGGTTCTTCTCAACACGACACGAGGGAAAGAAAAAGCCTTACAAATTGTAAACATGTACAACCTAGTCAAGATCCGAAATCATAAACATGTAGCAAAACACTTTAGGCAAAATTAATGAACAACCTGGAAAAAAAAAACAATTATTAGAGCTAGAGCAATCTAATATTGATAAGACACATGTAAGTAAGCATCCCAACACAAAAGCACTTGAGGGGAAAGGCCACTGCACCATGAACAAGAGCCCAAAGTTAGTACTAGCGTGTTTCTGGACAGAAAAACGCAAATATGGCGCAAATTTCTTTTCGTGGTTTCGTGTCGGCAAAAATTACATTAAAAGGTAGGGAAACACTGGAAGACAGGGTTGAAGGGTAATTAAAGGCATAATTGTGAAGTTTGAATTTGAAATAATAATCAAGTTATTTTCCGTAGCGCACCGCGCAAACTGCAAGTTGACACAAAAGAATGAGTATAAAAACGCAGAGAAATTACGCAAATAAATTACAACTGCAAAATTACGCATAATCTGATGACATTCTCAAATAGCATTCGGCATAATAAAACACTGTTGCACAAATAATATCACAATTCAATAGCACAAATCAATAGCACAATTCAACATCAGGAATCAACATGCACGGTAAATAGCAGTAGGAAGAGCAAGATAAATATTTACAAGTGTAAATGCCAGCAAAAGGGGTTAGTCATGTTAACTCATAATCAAAATACCATGATCGAGACAATTGTCAAGAGGGCATGTATAAATATATCTGTGCTAAACGGCGTGGAAATATAAAAAAGTATACAAAAAGTATATACAAAAATTGTGCTAACACGACGGAAAAATGTGCTTCAACTGCGAGTTTATGCAAAAAACAGTTTGGGTATGGCGTAGGAACGTAATGCTTCGATAGTCTTCAACGTATTCACGGCCGAGGTACTACATAAAAATTTGTGGTAGGTTACGTTAGGTCCCAATTGAAGTTTCAGCAAAAGGACGACATGGGGCTACACACGGGATGCGGATTTTCGCGAGCGTGTAATAGGGAAGTTGGGCAATACAGTACAATAATACGGGACTAATTACGGCAGTTTCCTTCCAAGCACAACACCACGGGACTCGGCAAAACGTTGTCGGGAGGACTCAAAACGCAAGTGAAGCCGTAACACCACAGTTCTTATCATACGGGCTATGGAAATTTGGGGAATTAATGTTACGCTGCCATTACCAAGAGGCTGTTCACATCGACGGTTTACCATAATTGTCAAAGCTGTTGCGAGGGATTTGCGTAATCTGCGCCAAAGTTTGTTGCAACAACGGTAGGAGTAAACGAATTCTACCAATGTTATCAAAAATTGTAACCATAAAACGTCACCAAAAGTTGCAACCATAAAATGTTCCCATAATTGACAGCACAGCGACAATTTCACGATATTGCTTTCATAATTGCTGCTACCGATGAATATCTTGGCATAGCCACGACTATGCTACCAAATTGTTATCATATTTTGTGCAATGAAAGCAGCGACCAGTCATGATACCATAATTGTGGGGCGTAGCTGTAAATGACAACCTATAGCTACGTGCCTCGTGCCCTGAACCTACGGGAGGTCCCGTAGATTCCCCACATTTGAAGGACACGAGCGTGTAATGCCTGGGGACGCGCCGCTGTTTGGGTCAATCCCGGTGGGACATTGGCCCGACGTAAGTACGGTCCCAGCGTGTGCTACACGTATTGACAAAATCAGAGGATAAATGGAAAGAAAGTTCCGTGGATCGGGCTGCAGTTAAGGTACTAACGTGTAGCAACGATTGGTACTGGGAGACAAGAAATAGTTGACTCAAGGCATTTTTTGTCAGGGGAGGACTGTATTTTTTCTTCCTCGAGCTTTATTACTTCGGTCTATCCAAATATCTGGGGACAAATACGGGGAGCAGTTTGACAGTGTGACGGGTTGCAAAGTCGTGCTTAAGTCATTTATGACACACAGTAAATTTTAGGTTCGTGACGTCTCACGGCGGGGAAACAAAGATAAAAGGAACAACACTTACAGTTTGTCGGCAGACTTCGTCCAACCCTCAAGACGGAGAAAATTAAATGGTACAGGCTTCATTGGGATAAACAGAAAGTCGCTCCGTAATGTACACATTCCATTACAAATGGATTGGGAGAAAAACAGGATGCACTCCGCTCCAACATGAGCGGTTAGGAATCGGTAAACAAGATGGACATGAGAAGAGAACAAAAAACAAGTAACAATTAATAAACCAGACCATGACAATGGTCATACTCAAACGTACAAAACACTCACCAACACTACACCATAACAATGGATACTCATGTTACATCATACAGCAAAGGCATTCGGTACTTAAAACAAGATGTTGGGGCAATGAAGTAGTGCCAAAGGCAACAGCCCCAGGAACTCAGCAACGAAACTGTCTCACATTAACCACATCCCTGAGCTGGTTCGCAATTTGGCATTGCTCTCGCCTGGTCACATCTATTAGCCAATCCTGGTCAAATCCATTAGCCAGGTCTGGTCGTGGTGAATACTCTGCTGAGCTTGTTGAGCTGTATTGTAGTTTAGGAAGGTACTGAACGGCTGATGTAACATCACTGCGCATGCACCAAGTCCCAAACTGTCTCTAACAGTGGTGCGTTCTGTTCGCTCTGTTCGGTGCCTTAGGAAGGTACTGAGTATACCCAACACATCACTGGTCAGCACAAAGCACCACAGGCCAGCATACGGCAGTAACCACCACCACCACTGACGAGGATTGCCTGCGCACCCTAAGCACTCCACATTCGACACTCGCCAGCACACTGCATCAAACTGTCACCGCACTTGCAGTTACTGCAGGCCCAACACTTCACATGTTACATACTCTGGAACTACTCTGGAGCACCGGTGCATGACACACACTGACACCTAGGACTAACAACTCCCTTCGAGATGGACGAGTCACCTACCTTCACCACCATACATAGCCCATGCGCCTGATGCTGTTAAGAGACCGGCAGCGCGACCTTGCGTCATGGGAGATCGAAACTATTTCCAAAGGTGGATAGGTGGTGAGTGGATAGCACGACTGCTTTCTGCCCGGGAGGTCCGGGTTTGATCCTGGCCTATTCCACCCCCAGGCATTTTTGGGAAGAGAAAGGCCCTGTCATGCATTGTGCTCATGTCGATTGTGCCATGTCAAAGATCATGGGGTTTTCCGCTTGGATTTCTCCGGTCAAATTGTCCCTATCGCCGTCTACTCATAATTACCCTCATCATGACGACGGGCTATGCGGCCGCCATTAGGTGACAGAGGGCGCCCTGAACCCTGTTTCAAAAGGGAGAGCCGCTATCAGTCAGTCAGTCAGGTTTTCGCCGATTTTCCCATTTAACTCTCCTCACTCGCGTGACAAGAGTGAGGTGGTCTAAACCACGCGCCAGGGCTGTTTGCCGTGACGCGCGTCTCACGTGACTGGGCTAGTCCACTCAGACGGCTAAAGATCCACTATTCTCGTTCGTCAGTGGCTAACTCATGATGACATCACGGCAAACAGCCGTGGTTCATGGTATAAGGTGCGGCACCACTGACGGATTTTGCTGTGGCGCTGCTATCGCAGCTGCAGAAGGGCGGAACACACCCGAGCTTACAGGTAGCCGAAGAGAGTTGTTAGTCCGAGCTGACACACTGACACTGCACAAATTGCAAAGCACACTACCACTTGCGATGGGAGGGGAGCAAATACTAGAATCTCGGTCACCAGAAACCCACCTACGACAGGAAGCCATCTAACAATGTTTAAAACACTATCACAATAAAACTGATCGTTCAGATCCCCGTAAAAATGAACTCAGAGCCAGCTTTCTAGAGAGTGTTGCATTAACGTGTCCAAAGTAAAAAAGAAGAGGACGTCCACCAAGCCAAAAATGAAAACGATTCCAGCTCAGGTCCAGACCTCCAATGTGACAAATCGGATATAACTAAATATTTAAATACAAATTCAAAAGTTGATGCACGTGTTGGCCAAGTTCAAGAAAGCTTACATACCAAATTTGAGAGGAAAATATTGAAAGCCGATGAAAAGATTAAGAATCTCGACACACGCTAGTGTGTTGCCGCCAAGTAGATGTGATGTGGCTGACTCAGAGAATTCAGAAAATTGTACCTTGCGGGCAGTGCTGCAGTCAATGACTCGGCTAAGATGGTGGGGCAGAGTGGTGTGGATGCAGGTAGTACTCCTACTGCAGTGGAAACAAGTGGTGCCCCCACGACTAGTGTAACTGTGGCTGGGGTGGATGACGAGGGGTAGAGGGAGGCACAGTCTCCGTGGGGGGGGGAGAGGGTTGAGGGGAAGAATAAGTCAAGTTGCTCGGTATTCCCATCATTTTCGTAATATCTGACAACTTAGTTGCCAAGCCAGACTCTCTCTTGACCGTGGAGGACTCCTGCCTTTCCATTGGCGATCAAGACATTGACGGTAGTGAGGGAGGCAATGACCTGGACAGTGTGCACATCTGGGAACGAAGTGGACTGGGGACTATTCGGTTGGAAAAATCACTGTTTTGGGTCCAAATAAATTTAGTTTACCTCTGGTTGAATCCTGTGTGCTACCAATATTAGTTAACCAATTTCGAGCCCATTGGCTTTCCGTCCCGTTTAGACTGACTGGAGGCATCATAAATCGAATCGAGTGTGCCAGTGTGTGACTGTGCTCCTTGCTGCAGCCTTAAGCTTGTAGCATACTACTCCGTTCCAGTTCGTCACGTCACGTCGCAGGCAGTCAAATTTCTGTTTGGATTAAAAGTATGTAAATTAGAGAAGTCGTGTATACTGCTCTGTCCCGTTCCGTGACGACCCATCGGCTGATGGATGGGATTGTCGAGGCAGAATCGTTTCAGTCAAAAACTGATCGCATCGGAGAAGTGTACGCACCTGCTGTCAGTCGACGGCCGTCGTCGTCTGTCACACACCTGCATACAATGCCTTTCTCTTACTAAATGCAGATGCGAACCTATTTCAGTTGCCTTCTGGACTTAAATGTCATCATGCCCGAGCGTGAAGAATTAATACCTAATTTACTACGACTTTCTATATAATTATCTGCTCTTCGTCACTACATCTTCATTTGCATTGCCAGTTTAAGCTTGATCAAATTTAAAAGCTCAGCAGAAACGGCTGAAACAGTTAGTGATGGATGCAATATGCGCAGGACCATTCGTTGCCATCAATCGTCGCAACGGAACGGA
>JAHWFP010112231.1:0-11266 GCA_023313725.1 Lithobius niger
GACCCGCTACCGCTACCATGGCCTGGTAGGGCCACAAACATCACCAAATTGGACCAACAGCAAGTGATGCACCCATAATGTTAAGCTAGCAAGAAAATGTTAAAAACCTCATTGTTCGTAAGAGAAAATCCACACAGAAAATTTAACCGAAACGAATAACAACTGCAGTAGACGACTAATACCGTACAGTAATTAGAGTAAGCACTTATGTATCTTGTAACCAGTTCTTAGATCTCAATTTGTCCATGACGGTAGGGTTCTTGCATTGCAACTGTGAGTGTGATAAAAATAAGGAATACTATCGAGTATGTTTACCTCAAAACAGAGTTTAGCCTACTTGAAATATACCTCATGTCAGGACAGCTGAATTTCAGGTGTATTTTGTGAAGAATCTGGTTATATCTTCCAGTTCCAAAACTTGATCTAGTAATTTGAGGTGGCACTTTTCCATGTGGTAGGCTAAAATGGGGGTGCTTATAATTTAGGCAACTTTTAGAAAATGATTCCAAAATCACTTACAGAACAGTTCACTTCATTGAAACTGCTAATTTTCGATGATTCTTATCCTCTCTTCACACCTTCTGCTGAAGGAACACTACACTTTCACATACGAATGTCTTACAACTGGCACCAATTTGAATCTCCGTCTTTCTCTGTAGGCCTTTCCCTCCCAATGGGCCTCGTTTCGCTGGTGGAGGTTGACTAGTTATCAAAATTGTTCCTTTCTTGAATGTCACGAACAGGAAGAAAAGGCTTTCATTCTTCTACATTCTTTTACTCAGTTCAGGGGTTGCTATTAGAGATCGACCGAATCCAAACTGGATCTGAATTCAGATCTAAAGGATTCAGATTCGGCAAAATTTTAAATTTTCTAGACACAAACTTAAACAACTTTGCTAATTTTCAACCAGTTTTCACATTCCAGCATACCATTCGAAACATTTATTTATTTGCTTTGCAAATGGCTAGCATAAACTGTTCAGAAGTTGGAGCGGGAAAAACAGACGAACAAGTTGCAAAAATGTTTACTCAAGTCTTTATATGTTACTGAGTTTACTACTTTACCCAGCTAGAGAGAAAATTTAGTCTGTATAAAATGCAAAGGGCTGAAACGATCAACGGTTTTATTTTGGATTCGGTTAGGATCCGATTTGCCAAATCTTCTAAATTGGGCTATCTGGATCCGATCGGGTTTAGGTAAAAGTTGATTCGGTCGATCCCTAGTTGCTATTTTATTGATCTTGATACAGTAACCCCTTCATTGAGTAAAAGAATGCCAGAAGAACGGAAGCCTTTTCTCTGTGTCCATGACATACAGTAAAACCTCGTTATAACAATACCTCTTACAATAATAAACCTGTTATAACAATGCTGATTTTGAGGCTATTTAAGCAGCAATGTGTGCCAAGGTGATTGTTTATGACAATAAGAACATTTTGCCGGCCCCCAGCCAGGCCGGCTAAAAATGGTTTCTTTTTTGCCTAAAACATACTTAACCTGATAATTTTAGCATTACATTGTCCTCAATGTTTCCCTGGAGGTTTTTTAGTTGCTTGTAGCCACCTGCTTGCGTGTCCCACTGCGCATGCGCAGCCCTCTCTATATAAGCGAGAACGTGGTTGGTCTCGGCATACATTTTTCTCTCAATCTGTCAGACGGTGACTCAAGAGGAGAGGTAGGGCGGGCTTAGGTTAGTATAAACGAGAACGTGGTTGGTCTCGGCATACATTTTCCTCTCAATCTGTCAGACAATGACTCAAGAGGGGAGGTAGGGCGGGCTTAGGTTAAGTATGTTTTAGGCAAAAAAGAAACCATTTTTAGCCGGTCTGACTGGGGGCCGGCAATATGTTCTTTCTTTGTTTGCCAAACATATTAACCTGATAATTTTAGCATTATCAGCAGACCTCGTCAAACGTGGTGGCGGGCACCGGTCTGACGGGGAGCCCCGGGACGCAAGCAGGCTTCCCCCAAAAAATTTTTATTGTAGTAAAAATGTGCACTTTATTCAGAACAGGGTGTATGACACAGGAAGTTGGATCCCTTTCATAGGGATTGGTGGCCCTAAAAAGGACCGTTGTTTGAGTTCTTGCTTCCTTCTGTGGGTGGCTTGCTTCCTTCATGGGATGGCTTGCTTCTGCTTCGTTCTGAGTGCTTACGGGGGTTTAACCACGGTTCTGGCTGCGACGATTGGTCCCAGTCGGTGTAGTTCCTTTTCTTCTCTTGACATGTTCCTCAGGTAGTGAGAGCTGAATGTCGTTGAGTGACGCCAGGATGCGGCTTGAAGTATCTCTTCTATTGGTACGGCGTTATGGAGTGCCCATGATGTTGAAATTGCTCTGACCTTGTGTACTGTTGCGCTCTCTCTGCTCAAGTTGGCCTTGTCGTATGCAATGTCGATGGTCTTCCTTATCCAACGAGATATGGTGGCTGACGTTTCTCCTGTTTGGAGGTCTACTGGAAGGAAGAGCTGATTTCTGCCTCTCCGGATGTCTTCGTGTTGTGTTCTTGTGAGGTAGAAGCGTAGTGCTCGGATGGGGCATAGTAACGTTCCGGTTCGTCACCTGTGAGGGTTGAGAGGGCTGGGAAGGTTATGGGTTTCGGTGGTTCAGACGGTTTCTGAGTCTTGGCTTGGAATCCTGATCTTGGGTGAAGTGTTACTGATGAGAAGTTTGGACCGAAAATGCAGTAGGCTGGGTCCGCTGAGAGGGCTTGAATTTCGGAACAACGGGCACTTGCAGGTGTGATGAGGAAAACGGTTTTCCGGGTTAGAAGGTGAAGGGAGCTGTCTTGTAATGGTTCGTAAGGGGCTTCCATTAGGGATTGAAGGACGATTAAGTCCCAGTCTGAAACGAGTCTTCTCGTTGTTGGCCGGTCGTTTTCGAAGGATCGGAGTAGGGCCGAAATGCGGTAGTCATCGAGAAGGTTGGTCTTGTTTGCTGCCTTGAAAACTGAGTTTAGGGCTGAGCGATAGACGAGAATGGTTGAGCCTTTGAGTTTGTCGATGTTGAAAAGGTCGGTGAAGAATCTTAGAAGTTCGGGTAGAGTGGGGTTGATTGGATTAATTTTCCTTGTGAAACACCAATGAAACCATTTTGACCAGTGGCTGTCATACATATTATATGTTGATTCTCTGGTGGCTTTTGAAGCGATTCGGGTGGCATCATCTTGATGAATTCCAGCCTTCTTGAGGAGTTTGATGATAGTAGCCACGCGTGAAGGTTTGGGTTTGGAAGGTTTGGGTGAAGTTTCGAGCCTTTTTGTTGAGATAGAAGATCTGGAAGATGGGGGAGACTTTGGAGTGTGTACCAGGAGAGACAATAAGTGTGGGAACCATGGGGCTGATGGCCAGAATGGATCTATGAGGAGGAAGAGGCTTTGGCTTTCGTCCGCTTTCTGTAGTACCTGTGGGAGTAGTTTGAATGGTGGGAACAGGTATGCGGTACATGTTGTTCCAAGGATATGTCAGGGCGTCGATTGCTAGAGCTTGGTCGTCGTGTATCGGGCTGATGTAGTGGGGAAATCTGGCATTGTGCGTCGTGGTGAACAGGTCGATCATCAGTGTGCCCCACATTGTGAAGAGAGATTCGCAGATGGATTTCTTGAAGCACCACTACCCTGTTGGGGGGACCGGCGGGAGAGGAAGTCTGCAATGACGTTCCTGTTCCCTGAGATGTGGAGAGGAAGCAGAGTGATGTTGTTTGCAATGCAGAAGTTGAGGATTTCGGAGGTAAAGTCGTGGAGTAATCTGGACTTGGTTCCACCTTCCTTCCTTCCTTCCTTATGTAAGCTAGGGCTGTAGTGTTGTCGGCTTGAACTTGGATCACTTGGTTTTTGATGAGTGGGAGGAAATGTTGTAGAGCGAGGAAGATCGCTTGGAGCTCAAGGAAGTTGATGTGTAATTTGTCTTCCTGCCAAATGCCCGACGTCTCGAGGTTGTTCAGGTGGGCTCCCCAGCCGTGATTTGAGGTGTCGGTGAAGATGATTTGGTTGGGGGAGGGCTCGTGGAGTGGGACTGTTCTGGTGAGGTTCGTGACGTCTGTCCACCAGAGGAGGCTTTGGATGGGGAAGTCTTCGTGGAAGGGGCGTTGTTGGTCCGGATTCAGACTGGGGTTTGATCAGTTGTCGATTCGGTGGTGATGGAAGGGCCTTACCATCCATCGTCCGTACGGGATGAGGTTTGCCATTGAGTCCATCTTCCCGATGAGGGAGTTCAGTTCTCGGAGGGAGAAACTGCTGTAGGAGGTCTTCTACCCTGTCGAGCGACGGAGAGATTTGGGCCGAGGAGAGATTGAAAGAGGCGCCTAGAAATGTGAATTCCTGTTGTGGGGTTAGACGTAACTTGGCGAAGTTTATTCCGAAGCCCAGTTGGTTTAGGAGATTGATTGTGACGTCCTTGTCTTGTTTGAGGCGTTGGGGGTCTTGGTTGTGTAGGGTCCAGTCGTCCAGATATGCATTTGCTTTGATCTGTTGTTGGTGAAGGTGGACTAATATTGGTTTTAGAACCATGGTGAAAATTCCTGGAGCTGCGTTCAAGCCGAAAGGAAGACAACGGAATTCGTAGACTTGGCTGTCTTAGATAAATCGGAAGAATTTTGTGACAGATGGGTGGAGTGGGACGTGTAGGTAGGCGTCTTCCAAGTCTAAGGAAATTGTCCAGTCATTCTGTTTGAAGGAGAGGCGGATGGACTCTAGTGTTTCCATTTTGAAGTGGGGATTGTCGATGTATTTGTTCAGGGGTTTCATGTTGAAAATGAGTCTTTGACCCCCTGTCTTCTTTGGACGGGTGAAGATAGCGCTGTAGAAAACCGGTTCTTGGTATTGGAGTTTGATGATTGCCCGTTTCGTCATGAGAAGCGAAATTTCGGATGTTAGAGAGGGCGAGACTGAGGACGTGAAGTTCCAGGGGGGCCTAACGAGACTGAGGACGTGAAGTTCCAGGGGGGCCTAACGGCAAGCGGAGGCTTCGAGAGGAAGGTTGGTCGAAAGCCTTCCTTGATGGTTTCCCAAGCCGGGTAGAAGTGGCGGAGTCGGGCGCCGACCGGGAAGAGGGTGATAGTCGGTGATAGTCATTGTTTACGATGGGAGTTACGGCCGTCGGGAGAGGAGAATCGACTGCGGCGGTCGGGAGTTGCAGCCCTTTTCTGGTTGGAACGTTGAATGGGGCGGGGGCGAGACTGTTGGCCTGGTCGAAAGGGCTGTGGTTTGCTGGTTAAGACGTCGTTTCGTGGCGTGTTTGTGGACGTCTTGCTCCAGTCGTCGGGAGGAGTTCTGTTGCTTGAATGGTTTTGATGTGCAAAAGGACGCCTTGTCTTGACGAAATGGTTTGGGTTTGCATGAGATGTCGAGGTGAGACGCAAGAGTTGGAATTATGCCTCGGAAAAGCGTGTCGGCTTCGTAAAGTGGTTGGTTGCGAAGACGATGTCTAGTGGAGTCGTTGAGATAATTAATTGATTTAAGAGCAGCCTCTCTTAGTAACTGTGTTATTGAAGAGTGCACGAATAGCCCAGTTCATGGAGTGGTAGGTTGCAAAACTTGCTTTTTGGAAAAGTTGAGGAATGAGAGAGAGAGGATAAGTTCTTCTGGGCTTGCGTCCGTCGAAAGCTTCTCGCAGAGAGCAATAACGGCTGTGTTCAGTACATCCGCTTGCGAAGCAGCGCGTAGACTTAAGCGTAAGCATTTGTCGTTGTCGTATAGTACAAACGAGGGAACTTCCATTCTTTTGGGGATGTTGAGGGCTTATCCAAAATCCAGTTTGACTTCGTTGCAAAGAAATTCACATTCACGATAAGTGTCGAAATTTTTGGGGTTGGTGGCGCTGTCACCAGATGGTCGAAAAAAACTTGTTTCGCGGCCGGGCCGTGGCGCGGGAGGATCAGTGTCGAGGAATAAGGGCTCGCCTTTTCCCAAGAGGGAGCCACCGTTACGAAGCAGGCAGGTTAGCAATGTCGTCGACTGGCATAGAAGGCTCCGCGGCTTGGCGTCCTTGTCACGTAGGGCGAAACCGAAGCCGGTTTTTAGTCCTCTGTTGATTACTGGAACACTAGCAGATTCAGACGGTATGTAAAGAAAACAATCCGGTACGGTATCTTCAACTGTGTTAAGAAGGGATGCTAGGGGGACTGTTGGATCGTCCCCATTGTCGTCCGGAAAGTGAATGTGTTTTGCGGCGGGCGCTTGTGTTTGTTGCGCTGTGGCGGGAGTCAGTGCGTCGGTCGACAGATCGCTTGCTTGTTTACGCTTCTTAGCAGCGGGTTCGGCGACGTGCGAGAGACGCTGTCGGCTTTCATGACTGATGGTTGAGGCAACCCACTCGTGCGTGACAGCCCGACGTGACGACGAGATACACTACGGAGGAGGCATCGGATTTGTGCCGGTGCAGCGACGGAAGACGGAGTCCACGAGATTGTGAGCTTCGCTACGTGTGACGCTGTGTTCTCTGCGGGACGATCGAGACGAGAGGTCGAGTGGGGAGTTATAGGTCACTCGTGATGAGGCTTGCCGTAATTTCTTTTTTGCTTCCCGGACTAGCGCTTTGGCTCGACGGTAGTCGTCTTCCAAAGTTGGGAGGTCGAAAGGCGGCGGAGTGCGTTGGCCGTTCTCGAGCGGGGAGACGTCGTTGTCGTCAGCGGCGCGATCGTCTTGACGATGGCCGAGTGGGGGGACGTCGCCGTCGTCAGCGGTGCGACTGTCTTGGCATTGGCAGGACATGCCGTGATCGTCGCGGGCGGGATAGCAGCCGGAGGGAGCACAGCAGCCGAGGTCAGAGCGGTATTCGAGAGTGCGTTCTCCATCGTGAAGTAAAAATCCAAATTCCTGTGTGAAGCGGGAAACGAGGTGACACGTAGGAACCTCTGGAGGAAAATGAATGCCGAGACCAACCACGTTCACACTTATATAGAGAGGGCTGCGCATGCACAGTGGGACACGCAAGCAGGCGGCTACAAGCAACTAAAAAACCTCCAGGGAAACATTAATTGAGGACAATGTAATGCTAAAATTATCAGGTTAATATGTTTGGCAAACAAAGAAAACCTGATATAACATTTTACTTTTCAAGGACCCTTGGACATATTTAATAAAGAGGTTTCACTGTACAAGAAAGTAAAAATTCTGATAATGATACAGCCAGTCGGCCTCCGCTAGTGAAACGCCCACTGGGAGGGAAAGGCGTACACATACCGAGGGTACATGGATGTTCGTTAGAGCGACGTAGTGTTATGTCGACTTAATTTTACGACGACATACGTTGATTCGCATCAAGAGTCTCCATGTAACCATACTATGTCGCATTAGTGGCGAGCTTATAGCGAATTAGTTAAACCACCTCTTTAAATCGACGTAAGGAAAGTTAGTGCGACACTGGGCCTCCATTCTGGCTTGAGCCTGACCTAATGGTACGCTGTGATTGGTCGAAACAGCAGGCGCTAAAACGTCATTTTGGTGCCAATTCAACACCCTTGCAGTTAGTTCGTAAACATGAAGAAGCTTTGGACAGTTAGATGGTGAAAGGAAATGAAATTTTGAGATGTTTAAGAACTATTACGAGGCAAAACCTGGAACAGGTACGCACACGGTGGAAATTATTAACGGGGAGCGTATTTACATTAAAAAAAAACACTAGCCGTAGCAGCTATACCTATTTCACCTGTAAGTAGTGTTGAAACAGTATTAATTAAAAAGAAAAAAAAACAATTAAATATTTTTTGTACCACATATTTATGAATATGTTTCTGTTCTGGACCGCTTATTCATTTATTTTTGACCTTAGTCGCTGGCAACAAGTTCCAGCGCTATGAGCCGTCATGCTTTTATTTTAGGCAGTGGCTCCTTCCATGTCCACCGTGGCTCTTTTCCTTTCACGTCTCGCGGCATGTACTGTATAACGTTAGAATACTGAAAGTGAAACTCGTGAAAAATGACAATGTGTTACTGGGAATATTGGCCGCAGTGTTTGACGGTACGGACCTAGGTCTTGATGGGCATTGTATTCGTGTTTTGTGTGTGTTTTGGAAGGGGGAGGGGGGGGGGGAGAGAACCGTCGGTAAACAATAGTAGATAGTAAGTTACTTTTTTTCCCCGTCCAAAAAACTTTGTCTTATGTCTCAATTTAGCGATGGTCACGTAACATGATAGAGCACTAATTAAATTACTGAAAATTATATCATTAAAAATTTGGTGGGGGGAGGAGGATGATAACCGCCAGTAAACAAAAGTTCGCTACTCGTTAAGCCGTTTTTTTTTACGGTCCGAAAAAATTATTCTTATGTTTCAATTTAGTGACGGCCACATAACATGATAGAGCATTGATTAAATTACTGAAAATTATATCATTAAAAATGTGGTGGGGAGGAAGAGTAGGAGAGGCGCCAGTGAACAAAAGTCCACTACTCGTTAAGTTTTTTTTTTTCACTGTCCGAAAAAAACGAGAATTTTAAACTGTTAAAATTGGTTTTTACTATCATAAAAATACTTACCTTCAGTACTCACGCTAAATTCGCTTAATTTGGCTTTTCCCATGCTCAAACAAATAATTTTCTTAAATTTTTGAATTTTCCGCCTGTTGCCTGGTTTCCCCGCCAGGCGCGCTGCGCAGTATACCTGCTGCAGCCGCCTGCCTCCCGTGGGGAAAACCCATTCACTTTCGAACCTTTCTTGTTCTTCAGCGGGGAGGCGGGCGGGTTGTACTGAATGTAAGTATTTTTATGATAGTAAAAACCAATTTTAACAGGTTAAAATTCTCGTTTCTTACTATCTGCAAAATACTTACCTTCAGTACTCACGCTGACTTTGTCGTAGCGGGGGTGGGGAAAAACACAGAGAAAGACCTTAACCATACGACCTAAATACGATAAGCCCACACTCACCTTAACGTTGAGTCGGTCCTCTTGTCCCTCTCATCTCCTGTCTCGCACTCCGGTGCCTGGTTCTTCTGAGACCCAGTCCACCGTTTCTGTCTCCTGAGGTGTCTTGCCTCCGGAGCTGCTCCTCAAGTGGTTTCCACTGTGCACGTCCCGACGCCTACTGGCTCTTCTTAGCTCCAGTGACATGTTGTGCTACTACTTCTGCGCCACTTTCTCCGCTTGTTTCTCGGAGATAGTGCCTGATGAATGTATTTTTGTTTTTCCATCTGCGTTCCTCTGCCGAAGGCCCATGAGGCTGATAGTGCTCAGTTCGTGTGCCCTCACCTCCTTTGGCACATCCGCGTGCTCTGGACTCGTTTCATACGCTCTCCGTATGACTTGACAGATCCAGCCGCCCAGTTTGAAAGGTGTGACTGACTTGCCCAACATTTCTCCCGTTGCTTTGTCTACGTCTAGGAATAGAGGTTGTTTGCCTTTTTTTTGTGGTCTAGGTGGCAGTAATGCGTCTGTCCTATCCAGGTAATATTTTATCGCCCTGATTGGACATTGCATCTTCTCCTCGCTCCGACCTGGTTTCCCGCGTCCTATTGCGTGAATCACCACTGGTACTGGAGCTTTATCTGGTCTCTGATTTTTTGCTCTGAACTCCGCCGTAAAAGAAAGTGAAACAGAGGACCAGTCCTTTGCGAACGTGATGTTCCCTTCTTCCCTTGAAAAAGCTGCCACCTCGCTCTGTCTCGCCGCTGATGCTAGAGCGACGAGGAAAACTCTTCTGGGTCAGGAGCGTTAGCGATGCTGACGCGAGAGGTTCGTAGGGTGGTTGTGCCAAACTTGTAAGCACCAGTGGCAAGCTCCAGCTCGAAAATCTTCTTAGTCCTTGGTCGGGCATTTTCAAAGGCCGAAATCAACTTTGACAGGATTGGATGTGAAACTACGTCCGACCTCCCCAGGCAAGTGAGAACCGAGTTAATGGCCGATCTGTACCCTTTGATCGAGGTCGGAGATAGGCCTTTCTTGAAAAGATCTTCGAGGAATTGTGTGATCTTGAAAATGGATGGGTTGCACGGGTCACATCCATGTTCCTTTGCCCAGCGAACCATCTCCGCCACTGCCCCTCGTACATATTCGACGTCGATTTTCGTACGGATTGTAGGAGTCTATCTGCCACCTCCTTAGTGAAACCATCTTCCTTCAGATTCTCCTTCAGAGTAACCACCCTTGAAGATGTAGAATTTCGGGTGATGGGTGGAGTGTCGTTCCTCTGTGTTGTGAAAGAAATTTTTCTGTCAACGGCAGAGTAATTGGACCGTCTCTCTTCAGCTCCATCAGGTCCGGAAACCATGTGGCTGCCGGCCAGTATGGAGCTACTAGAATGAATGACCCTGAAACCTCTCTCATTTTGTTCATTACTTGTTGTAGTAGACAGGACGGGGGAAAGGCGTATGCACTCATTCCTTCCCAAGATACGGCCAGGGCATCCGTCGCCCAGGCTTGCGGATCCGGGAATGGGGAAATGTAGTTCTGTAGTTGCTTGTTGGCTTTTGTTGCAAATAAGTCCACCCATGGTTTCCCCCACCTGTCGAAAAGCGCAGCACAGATGGTCGGATCCAGTTGCCATTCTGTTGTCGGAATCTTGTTTCCTCTCGACAGTTCGTCCGCCCAGACGTTCTGCTGTCCCGGAATGTGTCTCGGGATCCGGTTGATGAAGTTCTGGGCACAGATTTCCATCAGTCTGGACGTCTCCTCCATCAGATCCTTGGAGTGCGTTCCGCAGCCGTGTTTGATGTAGGCAACCGTTGTGGTGTTGTCCGACATAACTCCCACATTTCTTCCTTGCAGAGACTCTCCACGTGGCCACAGCTAACCTCACGGCTCTTAGTTCGAGGATGTTTATGTGAAGGGCCTGTTCTGTTGAACTCCATTTCCCTGAGATCTTGGAATCTCCTAAGTGCGCCCCCCAACCGCTCGACGAAGCGTCCGTGAAGAGGAGCGTGTCCGCGTCCTGTTCCTTCAGGTGCTCGCCTGCCTGGAGGTTTTCCTTCTTCGTCCACCATCCCATGTCCGGTAGGTTTCTTAGATGTATAATATCCAACCATGATACCCTTGGGATCCACTCTTCTTTCCTGAACCAGTGGATAGGTTTCACTCTCCACTGGCCCAGGGGAACTAACGCTGCGTTGTAGTCCATGATACCAATGACTGATGCCAAGTCCCTCGCGGATATCTGCGTCATTTGTTGCAGTTGCGTCATTGACTTGACTGTCTTTTCTACTCTTTATGTGGACGGTCTCACTGTGCATTCCGAAAGGTCGAACTCTACGCCCAAAAAGGTGAAAACTTGTGGGGGGGGGGGTAAATCTTGACTTTTTGACGTTGATTCCCAGGCCCAATCTTTTGAAAAGTCT
>JAHWFP010112235.1:0-10158 GCA_023313725.1 Lithobius niger
GATGCTGACACATCTCACAAAGTCGAGGATGGTTCTCCTGTCGAATGTGTTACCTACCTTCCCGGTGTGAGTGATTCCATCCACAACATCCTCACCAAAAATGGAGTCCGGTGCAGGCATCGGTATCCTCCCAATATCAAAAAGTTGCTGTGCTCCAAACCTGCTGTTACTGCTGCTTCGCCACCTTCCTCCCCCCTCCCCCTCCTCCCGCTCGTCCCCCCTGTGCCCCCCCACCGCTACCCAACCCGAAGCAAATCAAAGAATAGTGCACCCCCACCAGTCAGTCCCCCCTCCCCCCCTCTGTGATGCCGGCTGATTGGCCTGTTTTGGGCTTACCACCACCTGAGGTGCGCAATCTCCAAAAAGTGGTCTATCAGATGCCGTGCCTGGACTGCAATGCCACTTACATCGGAGAAACAAAACGCCGTCTGGAATTACGACTCAAGGAGCACATGGGAGACACCCGACGAGGGAAAAAATTGAATGGGATTGCCCAACATCATCATAAGACAAACCACAGTATTGCTTGGGACCAGGCGTCAGTGCTCCTCCACTCCAACACCAAACAAGGAGCACACCTCCGGGCACTCGAATCCCTCGCAATTAAAAGATTTTCTCGTCAACGAGTGCCTCTCATGAACCTTACTGGCCCTTCCCACGACCTAATTGAAGAACTTGTCCCATTGCCTCTAATTGCCAAACTAGACACGAAGTAGAATTTGACTGCAGTCGTCGATCGGACCTCTAGTGAATAACTTAGAGATCAGTGGTCGGCAGCACGTGCGCGAAGATTTAAAGTGCAACATGGAGTAAGCGCACATCGAACGAACTTTCTCTGCTGTGGTGTGGTCTTCTGAAGAAGAGGAACGGTGTTATCTTCCTCGAAAATTTAAGTGGACTGTTGTAGAAACATTCTTGGAGGTGATATTAGTATATTCATATAATTTATTATGTCTGAATATTATCACTGTCAACGCCGTTTACCGGTTTTTGCATTTATTAGAAAGTAGGCCAGGAAGTCAGGAAATTGGATGTTAGTTTAGGAATTTTCACTGCTGGTAAGTGAGGACGATGTTATTTTCTCTTAAACTGGCTAATGTTAGGTAAAATAAAAATGCTTCGAACTACAGTTGTGTAACATATAGTATCTGTTAATTTTGATTCGGCTTTTTAGTTTGTTTGCTAGGCCTAGTAGGGGAAGTTAGGCCTGTAGCCGAGGAACCACGTGCTGTTATCACACATTTTTTACTACATTATGCGTTTTGAAGTGCCTCTCACACGACAAAATAGTAAATACCAAGCCCGATTCATAGCTGAATCTGTTAACAGAGACGTTTTATTAGAGTCAGTTTAGACTCTTATGCGAACAGTTTGTCTGTCTATCTGGGTGTCTGTGTGTTCGCGCTATAGAGCAGCGTCAAGTGACGTCATATTGGCTACGAGATAGCATCTGGAGGGCATAGCTGCAAGGTGCACTGGATTAAAATGCAAGGGAAAACAACGGCACTACTAGTCAAGACAGTGCTTTGAGAGCGGATTTCTTAGGCTTAAAAAAACGTTGTTTTCTCCAACAACAAAAATCGCGCGTTGTGGGCTTAAGAAATTCAGTCTAATAGCAGTGGCTTCAGTAAGAAGACCTTCTTTTCGCCCTTCAGTGCCCCTAACAGCTAACCCTAACAGCTAATCCTAAGCCGCTAACCCAGTTACTGGCTCCACCATAGAGTTATACACAATAATACTACGTTATGTCACTGCCCTATAGAGCAGTGACATTTGCCGCCATATTGGCACCAGATTGGCATCAGTATGGGTTTTGGAGGGCATAACTACAAGGTGCACTACATAAAAATGGAGGGAAAAACAACGGAAGAGCGGATTACTTATAACATTGTTTTCTCCAACAACAAAAATCGCGCGTTTTAGGTCTAAAAAATCACTCTTCACAGCATCGACTTCAGTATGACGCCCTTCTGTTTCTCTCTGCAGTGCCCCTTGCAGCTAACCCATTAAGGCCCCAGCATAGAGTTATATACAATAATACTAAGTCGTGTCACTGCTCTATAGCGTTTGAACGAAATATCGGATTTCTGTCAAATTTTGCTCACAGTTTCTATGGCACATTTCTAGGTGTAAGTTCGAAAATGGGTGGAATCCGTCCGTCGGGGAAATCCTCCACTAGAAATAATCAAAGATTTTTGTTCGCAGCAAACGTACGAGGTTCGTTATTTTTTCTTCAGCCGACTGACGTCCTCCATCCACCGACCTATGGCTGGTAACTCTGTAACCCTCGTCAGCAGCTGACGTTACCACCAACGGACCAATGGCAGGCAACTTGCTCAAATTATTCTACGGGTCTTGAAAACGAAACCGATGAAAGAATCATAATGAACTCGTCTTTAAATGAGAGGTGTGCACCTCCACGCCATGCCTCATCGTAGCTGATCAAAAACTATACACGCAAGTAGCCACTGGTTTTGCGGGTTGCGTACGCGCCGTGGAACCGCGACCAACAAATCATTCATTGGCGTTAGACAATTAGTAGCCATATCGCTTGCCGTATTCGCAAGAGAAAACAAATCGACTCTTACTATAATTGGTTTAAGCAGGTTTATTGTATTGCGTGTCGCAGAAAACATTTTTGCGTATTTCGCGGTGGATTAGAGTATAAATCTGGCGTAACATTGTGTTTACTTTCAAGGTTTTGTGGGAAACGGGAGTGTGGGAATGCTGTATACAGAGGCAACACGTTTTTTTCCCCCCAAACGAACCCTTAGCTGGGAGCAGCAACTCTTACAGTTTTCTCTAAAAAGTCAGTGAGTCAAAAAGAAGTACAAAAACGTCAGGAAAAAGTCAGGAATTTATAATGTGGTTTTTTGATAGACACCCTGTTCATAAAATGTGATGCTGCACCTCAGTCCTTAAGAACAGGCTCAAATGGTTCAACGTATGAATGAGCATATGTGTTCACCTCTTTGAAGGATAAGTCTCTTAACGTCACCGACGTGCCACTCGTGGGAAGGGACTAGCCTTCCAAGTCCCTTCCCGCGCTTGGCACGTCGGTGACGTTAAGAAACACGGTGATACCCACTCCACACCCGTTTGAGTCGAATCAGCCAATCGCGTGCCTACTCGACTAAAAGGGCGCGTTCACGCACGACTCGTCTTTGCCTTCTCGCAGCTAGAAGCTCCAAATCACACGAAATTACAACATGGCGGCGGTGTTAGCTCTGCCGGCTGTAAACGAAAACAGCCAGTAACGTGAGTTCAAAACCGACTGGGAAAATTGTTTCGTCAGGGAGAATTCTTTTTCTTAACTGTCGCGGATTATAAGACTGTAAGCATTAACTCAAACGATGTCGGATTTAACTAATCTAGGCAGCGTTATTACCATGGCAACAACACCTTTGCAATTGCGATTAAATTCTAGCTACGAGAATGCACAGGCGAGTCATTGCATAAATGCGCCCTAACTGAAAATGAAGTTTGTTGATCACACACGATTCGCGTGAAGATAACTTCGCAGCATTGTCTAGATCATTACCAGCTTCAGGAGGGCTAAGGCGCTTGAACGATAACCCCTAGGAATAACACAGGAAGGAAATTAAACTATTCAAGCAGAAAAACTATTGGCTCTACAGCAAAACAAAACAAAAATAGCTACAACTTAGTTTTTATCGGTTAAGTTACGCGCACAAAAAAAAAATGGAAAACGTTTCCTGGATAGAACGCGCCGGGTTTTTCCACCATCTTTAGTGATTTGCGTGAAAATAACATGGATTTTTGATGCAACGTAAAGAAATCGAATTTAAAAAGTATATATAATGAAGCACTCTTTCAAAAACCTATCGTTATGGGTGCATCATGAGTGTTTCGCTCTGCACCATCATTAAACAGGACGGAAAGCCAAATGGGCTCGAGATGGGTTAAATAAATACGGATGCAAACCTATTTACCTTGCGTTTTGGACTTATATGTCAGACTGCCTGAGTGGGGAATCGAACCCACGACCTTTAAAAGCAAATGCCGAGGTCCTACCGCTGAGCTAGGCCGTGCCAGTATGGCTCAACGGTAGGACCTCGGCCTTCGATATCAACGGTCGTCGGTTCGATTCCCTGCTCAGACAGTCTGACATATAAGTACAAAAAGCAACGTAAATAGGTTTCCATCCGCATTTATTTATTCTGTACCTTCATGTCGTCTCTTCTATTCATCACGTATTGCAGTTTCATTTTTCTTCATTTAAAGGCACTAACGGGTTCATGTTTACTTTTTATGCATATTTTGTGTAATAGGTCGTATTATTTACTAGGAATTTGTTTTGTATATTGTATTGATTTTCGAGTTTATACATTGTTTGATCTGATCGAGCAACTGCGTTTTTGCTTTATTGGTCAAACGTTACGTGGATCATTGTTATCAAATTCTTTGAAGCAGACGATCAATTTTTGTAAGTAAATGAATGAGTGAAGGCAGCGCTCACTTGAGCGTGAAATGGTAGGATTTGTTTGCTTCATTTTGTTGTTTCGACTATTTAAATGTTTTTATTTACATAACGCATAATTTCGGTCAAGCCAATCACCTTTTGTTGTAAATTACTTTCGTGGCCACCACTTGCACTCATTACGTGTTGTAGGGCTTAGAGGGGGGAACATCCTTTAATGTTTGGGTATGTCCTTATCCTTTTGAAAGGCGGCGTTATGACGAAGATCAGCCAAAAAACACACAATTAAAAAAAAAAACTCTTGAATCCACATTATGTTCCTTGTGTGCAAAAGAAAGGATACGCCATCAATATATTTCTTTCTTTTCTTGACATATTTTTCTTTTCTAGAAGAATGTTTAGGGTCAGCCAGTTTTTCGCTCTGTTGGTGCAAAATGAGGGACTGAGAAGTATGGCTCAGACCATACACCAGTATGCGTTTCTTTTTTTAGATAACATCTGTCTCTTCATCCTTTTCTCTTTGTGTACATCTTTTTCATAGCTTGATGCTTTCATTTTTTCCCGCCGGCCCCCCCCCCCCCCTTTATGAATCTACGAACGAACGGGAACAGAAGAAAAGAAGGGAACTATGATGGTCGTTGGCGCACACATACACGCGGGACTTCATCGTTTGCGTGGCTTTTGTAGTTTTATTCTGCTACAATCCGTTTTGAGACTTTGCCAAGTAAAGCCCCCCTTTCTTGGGGAGAAGGTTGCCGGGTTTCGCGCCGCACGTCTTGTGGGGAAAAAGAGAAATATATATATATATATCGTTGGTGTGCTGGGCGTGAATAATCTCCCAAGGGGTTTCCGTGTAACATCGACGGGAGGCTTGTGGTCGTCGGGCGGTTGTACATATACAACTGGAAAGAGATGGTCGAATCCCGAAGAGGTCTGTCAACCATTCTTAACAAATAGAAAATCGAACCTTGTAAAGGGATTCTGTGAATGTGATGAGTCGCTATGTGTTATTACCAGGAGTGGCATAAAGAAGAAGTCTCCAACAACACAAGTATCCCATGTTCTACCGCTCGTAGTCCTGACCCCATGCGGCCATTTGGCGAACTAGTGTCCCATTTTTACTTTTGGGGGAAATGTACGTCAAAGGGGTATTGCCACCAAATGACAGGCTACAAGCATCTAACATACAGCCATTTGCCGCTATCTAGTTCTGTCTAGGCCTTACTGTCAACAGACGAAGGAACACACAAATAAATTTAGTTTTACACAACAAACAAGCCAGGTTCTTCCTTAATTACTGAGTGTAAAGATGGTGCCCCCCACATGCACCAGAAAGCTAGCGGTAAAGTTAAGCCTAACGACATCACGTGCGCTTGTTTCTTCTATACATCGGCCGTTTTGAAACGCAGATTTCGAATCGCTAGATGGGCGCCAACTAGTGACAGTGATATCATCGTTAACCTTGATCGCTTGCTCCCTGGTGCAGATGGATGCACCAACTTTACATTCAGTAATTAAGGAGGCACGCAGCAAGTTTATTGTGAAACAGCATTCTCTTTCCACATTCCTTCGCTTGTTGAAATCAAGTGCTACACAGAAGTAAGTAATAGTAGACTGTGCTATACCACACGCCATGGCTGTTTGCTATGACGTTCACATCACGTGACTGGGCTAGTCCAATCAGACGGCCAAACAGCCGTTGTTCTCGTTCGTCATTGGCTAACTCATGGTGACGTCACAGCAAACAGCCGTTGAGCCTGGTTTAGATGCTGCAACCTGTCATTCGGTTTATACGCACCATTAAGAATTACGCTGTGTAGGTTTTCATCGAATATATGTTTTTGAAACATATCCCTTGTGCTGCGAATAGTCCAAACGTGTCTCAATTCCCGAAGTAGTAGCGTTTAAATCGCTCTAAAGCGAGAAATGCGCATTCTTTCTCAACCCAAGGCCGACTGACGTAGTCCGATTGCGTTAGCCAAGAATGATTCGTAATTTGCCTCCCACCAACCAACACGCCTGTTCTTGCACGTCCCATGAAGTTGATGCCTGTTAACGTTGGGCATATTCATAAACTCACCGAACATCTCACCGACTGATGACACAAAAATCGACCAATTCCACCAAAAGTGACGTCACGCTTAAGTCTTTTATAAACGGACTCGCTGAATCATCGATGAGTAAAATGGATGCCAGTGTTAGGAAAGAAGTGTTTTTGCACATCAATTATCTTTGCGTTGTCATGGGGGATGCTAAGCAGGTTTACATTAAAATGGCCACCGATAAGAACTTTTATCATGCACTTATGGTCGAGTGACCTGTTTACCTTCCATTAGCTTAGTGGGACACGGCGTGACCAGATCACTATTTCCATCATTTTGTTAATACAATTTACGCGTATAATTCTAGCAGAAGCACTAGTCAGGGTCCGCCATCTTTATAGTCGATGGAGTCAGCAGAAAAATTTGGTGAGTACAATGCTTCAGCGGTGACGCCACGCTGAGGTATCGGAAAATTCAACGAGCGTTTATGAACTTCTTCGATGAGGTGCGGGCTTCAGTGCTGAGTTGCTCGATGAGTTTATGAAAGTGCCCATTGCTTTGGTAAATAAGATTTTGGCGATGCTAAATCAGCTTAGTCACAAAGCTAAATCTGCAGCTTCTCTCCCAGACGACCTTGTGACAAGTGGTAGAATGCAGGGAACAGTTGCAAAATATAAATATTTACAAGCTCTTGTTATTACCAAATTAACGATCAGTGTGAATCGGTGGGGTCTCTTCCGTGCTTTTTGCATGTTGCTTTTCCATTGGCTGTTGATTTTGTTGCCTCCACTGACGTCACAATGCAACTCAACAGCTTGCGCACATGCGCACAAGCCAAACCAGACTAGAGCCAGTGACGTTACACGAAATATTAGCAGGAAAACGACTTAATGAGCTGGGGAAGGACCAACCTTCCTGCATACTATCGTTCCACTCGACTTTGGTGTGAATTAAAGGTGGATGCACGCGAACGGAAAATCCCGAGGCACAGCATTTCGTTAACCTTTTACAGTTTGTGTCCAAGTGCCCGAAGATGTAAAACATTAATTTTAGCAGCCGTAACGGGGATTTAACCGCATGCAGTTCAGGTATCAATTTGAGCTGGGTTCAGAGTTGAGTTTAATTTCGGCTTTCTTTGGAATGAACAAACGTGACACGCCCACCCATGACGGTCAAAGTCGCACACAAAAAATTAAACAAACTAAGTATGTAATTGAAGTCTGAAAATCACAATTACTCTGTCTAGCGAGAGAGACCGTATTCTGATTTACAGCTTGCACTGCAATTCCTGAAAGTGAAGCAAGCCAACACAGAAGCGAACACAGCAAACGATCTTGACGGAAGCAGCACGAATCCTACAACGATCTTTACGCGCGATAGCTTTACCACACGCTCGAGATTTGCTGTAGAAATGGCAAACGAAGCTAAACCGCTTTGCTTCAAAACGTTTGAAATTGGGAGTAATACTGTTTTTTTTTTCCGTTTGTGATTATTTTCTGCAATCTTCACAGTAAAAGCACCTCAACTACGTGAGTCTAAAGGGCCATAGTTTGGTCTAAATGTCCTCCAAAACTAAAACCTAGACCTTGTGAATTTAGGAAATCGCCACTGTGCCCACCTACAACACTTTGCCTGCCATCTCATTAAGTGTTCACAGCAAGAAAAGTAAAATACCTGAACTGCCCGTCCTCCTCTCTGTTTGATTTTATCCTTGTCGTAAAGACTTGGTTTGACGAGAGTATTACTGATGCTCTTCTTCTGTACTGTAAACGTTTGAATGTTATCCACTAAAGGCGGTAGTACTACTTCCTCTAAAGGCGGTAGTACTACTTCCTCTAAAGGCGGTAGTACTACTTCCTCTAAAGGCAGTAGTACTACTTCCTCTAAAGGCGGTAGTACTACTTCCTCTAAAGGCGGTAGTACTACTTTTTATTTTATATATTTAACCTGAACCTTTACTACATTTGGCTCCGAACTGAGGCAGAAACTCTAAATTCTGTACTTGATCTTCTTACGAATAGCTCCATGCGGATGGCAGGGACCACACTTTGGCTACATGCTGGAGTAGCAGGGGCCAATTTTTTTTGTCCTCCACCGCAACCTCTGACATCATAAACATAATTGTAGGCAGTTGTAATATGTCATATCAATTAAGGAGGTAAGGTGGTTGTAAGTTTCAAAGATATTAGTTTGATAGGACAGTCCAGGGAAGAAACCCAGGCTGGGTTTTAAAGTAAATGTTGTGCTCGTGACAGGCAGTCAGGAGTGAATCATAAAAAACCTTTCAATAACTTTTGCAGTGACGCTAAGCAGACTGATGGGGCGAAATAACATGTGACAAATTGTGGACACCTTTCCATCGAGTTGGGAAAGTACGGGAGAAAATAGAGTTTTGAAACATGAGGAAGTAAGGTGTAGTGAGATTTGCTGCACAACTGTTGGACAACATGGTAGGAACACCGTCTGGCCCAGGAAGAGTGTCTTCCTTAAATGCAAGGAAAGCATTTTCGCCATCGTCTGCAGTAAAGCTAGAGTTGTTAGGGGAGGGAGGCAGAGGATGACTGATACTTGTTGGTTTAAAAGTTGAACTAAAAAAGGGTTAAATGCTGCTGTGATATAGTACTTTACTAGTGCGCGGCGTATCTTGAGTCCTGCACTTATTTTGTGATCGGCTACGTTTTCCTGGAGGGGGCGGCTTGAACCGACGGCCGCCATTGTTTTTGTAATTACTTTGGATATCAACAAGGCACTCTGCGACCAAACACGTACAGTTGATTATTTGCGTTCATTCTGGGGCGAACTCAAGATTGGCCGCAGACACTATAAGACTGTGCACCCAGTTAAAAAAAATTCAATACTGTAGACCTTGAATATAAATGCTGACAGTTTGTTTTTATTTTTGCATGATTGTTAAAAATATGATATGGATTTTCGACACAAGTAAAATTTATTGATTATTGTTTTTTCCTAATAATGGATAAATGGACCAATCTTTTTAGGTCCGTATCTGCCAACCAATCTTAACGCAATTTCCAATACGACGCCATTAAGTTGACAGGTTTTATTAGCACCTGTCTTTTGCGTTTGTAAGGACTAGTTTTATTTTCTTAAATTACCATCCGACAATTTTATTGCTCTGAAAATGTACGAAGCTCAAAGAATGTGTACGTGCACAGCAATCTGCAGTTCTGTTTCAATTTAATTACAGTTCTCATCAATACATTTTGTCCAAAGTGAATAAAATCTAGCGATGTAATTTCACTACAGTTTAAAAAATTACTGTTAAAAACAGCATTATAAAACCAATAAAACTAAATTTGTATAGCCGACAATTAAAATAAAAAAGAAACTTGTAGTAAAATAATGCGTATTGTAATCAAGCGATAAATTAATGTCTTGAAAGCCAGTCCTTTTTGTTACGTTTTTAAAAGTTGGACTCTAATTTTATCAGTTCATTAAATAATCATTCCTTCCCCTTTTTTAATGACCCAACGTTCTTGGCAGTAATGGTTTTAATTTCATTTATGCATCCAATGATTGAATACAAGGAAGGTTTAACGTGAACTAAGCATTGCATTACCAATGTGGTATTATTCCGAAACCTAACAGGAAAGCTTATTCGTGTTACATATAATAATAATAATAATAATAATAATAATAATAATAATATTTATT